>VUYV01000007.1:4573669-4867416 GCA_008711295.1 Anarhynchus alexandrinus | reverse complement strand
CAGCACCCTCATCTCATTCGTTTCAAAACCAAATCTACTCCTCTTTGATTAGCAGAGCTTTGTGCACAGAGAACGCAGGGGAGAACGGGGTGGTAGTGAACAAATAACTGACTCGGAACCAACCAGGCCATGCACAGAGCTGCCCTATGGCTTTATCCTTGTTTGCAAAATCCACTTGACTTTCTAAAACTCTTCTAGGCAGGGCAAAGCGTAATGGAGTCTTTACCTTAACTGACGTTCTGGTTATAAATAATGCACTAAGCTAGTTAGGAACAGACTTAACTTGCTAGAAAGCTTTAGGCTGGAAGGGTGTAAACGCGGTGGAGTTTCAGCTGTATACAAGTGCAAACTCCAACACGGCAGAGCTGTAACATTAGGGATTTAGTGTGGAGAAAGTCTAATTTGGAGACTTTTTGAAATCTTGATGAACATCTGTTTTATTACTGTACTAGCAATCTGTAAACCCTCCAATTGTGCTAATTCCCTTGCAGCAAGAACATTACTGGAAGAAAAGCAACAGCAAAAAGAGTTCACCAAATAGCCTTCTTCAAGAAAACAGACATGTTTCTTCGTCTTTCTAAACTGAGTGGAATTTTAGTTATGAAATCATGACAATATTAAATAGTACAAAGTAACTTTTTTGGTGTTCATTCCTTTGACTTGATACAATATCTACGGTATATATTTTAAGTTCCTACAAAAGAAAAAGGTTATATGAACTCAATATGAGCAACACTAATACAATAAATAACACGAGAACCACAACATAGAAAACTACTCTTTTCCCATTGCACTCCAAAAATTTAATTATGGCGCTGTGAATATCCACTTATTTCCAAGATTGTTTTTAGCTATATATGGTAACAGATGGGCTTTAGGCCTGAGTTCTGGGACTTACATTAGGCAAAGAACTTGTCAGATGGAACATTTACATTTTTTTTTCTATTTTCGGAAATATTTCAGAACTTGCTTATTTTCATAGAATAGTTTGGTTTAGAAGTGACCTTTAAAAGTGATCTAGTCCAAGCATCCTGCAGTGACCGGACCTAGAGATCAACTAGCAATCTTCCCAGGCACAGAGGGGAGGCTGACAGGTCAGTAGTTCCTAAGGTCCTCCCTTCTACATGTTAAAAATGGGTGCAATGTTTCCCTTTTTCCAGTCACCAGGGACTTCACCTGACTGCCATGACTTTTCAAATATCATATCACTTGGCAACTACATCAGCTAATTCCCTCAGGACTCAAATTTTCAAAGGATTTTCAAGTGATTTTTTCTGATAATTTTCAAATCATAAGAAATAAAGTGTGAACAAAGAGCTCCTGGAGCTTTTTTTTTTTGGGGGGGGGAGGAGAGGCAGGGAAGAGAGGTAAAAAAAAGTATCGAAAAACTTATTACAAAAAATAAAATTCCTTGAATTTTACAGAAATTTGGTGCTCTGGATGTCACAGGACAAACTCATAGGTTCACTTAAAAAAAAAACAAACTATAAAGATTGCAAATTCCACATAGACAACAAAACATCATCTATGTAGACTGCCCATTGCCCAAGGAGAATAATTTTCAAACAGATCGAAAATGAAACTCTGAATTTTCAGTTTGAGTTGAGTTTGAATGACTAAGAACAAGGAAAACCGAGTGTTCCAGCTCCAGGTGAGACATGGACCATTCCTGTGTGAGATTCAGCCTCTTGCTTAATCTGATGATGCAAATACAAAAATCAGACCAAAGCAAAAACTTCAGGGATTATGCAGATTTTGCCTTTGAGGTGACTAATCCCGATTTAAAACAACACAAATAATAATTCCATATCTCCTTTATACACTACCCAGATCCTTGCAGGCATTCTGGGACACATGACTGAACTTAAAAGCCCTACAGGCATATACCATGTTTATTTGTGCCCTAAATAAGAAAAAGAGAAAAATAGAAAACAGCAAGTCCTATAAGTCTTCTGCCTCAAAATTAGCCCTAGATTTCCACAAGGCCCAAGTAAATAGCTTGAGTACACTAGCGTAATTCACCTCACTAAAGCTTATTTACGTCATAAAATCCAGCTCATGTTATGTTTTTAGTGCGATGATTAAATACTTCTGTAAGTAATAAGAGGAAAAAAATAAATATAATCCTTCCAATCCAGACAGTCAATATGCTTTCTGCAACCTGGACATGGTCTTCAGCCAAGGCAAAGAATAAAGGGCCCAAATGAACAGAAATTGTGCCCAACCTTGAGTCCTCAGCCATGTGCTATTCTCATAGGCTTGGTGTGTTTCATATTACAAGCTCATTATATTACCTGTAATGCATAAACCCTATGTACTTCATCTTGAAAGCTTATTTTCTTGAAGTATGAGGTTTAGTACTAAAAAAGGACGGTGTTTAATTGGACAACAATGAAAGGATTTCAAGCAAAGCTCTGAATAATGGAACTTTATCCTCCCGCAAACAAGAGAGCTGACACAATGTATTCAATATTATAAATCCTGCTGTGCTGCCAAAGTTATAATAAGGCATTCTTAGAGGAGAGCCTAATGATGGGGGAAAATACAACATTTTTTTCCTTACATGAATTCATAAATTTCCTCAGAATCACATCTAAAACTGTAAGGTACTACCTGCAGGAAAATAAATTAACATAAAGCTGTTATATTGGTTTTGGGTTGGTTTTTTTTTTTTTTTTTTTGTAATCTGTTACAGATTATGCCTTCTTCCTGAATATTGCATTAAATGTAGGTATTACAGCAGAGCTTTTAATACAAGCAGTTTGAAGTGTACGGAAAACAGCTTTGGTGAAAGAGATTTGTCTCAGCCTCCTGTCTGTTGGATTTGTTTAAATAAATTCACATCTGGTTAACTCTGAAGTATACAAATAGATAATATTACTTCTGTTGTACAGCTTTGAGGGTTAAGATGTACCTGCCAGGAATAACCCCAGAGCATTAAGAAAACGCATTCAAGAAATTCAGAGAAACTTTCCTATTTCCCTTTCTAGATGTGACAGAGGATTTTTGACCGGGGGTGGGGGGAGGATTGTATAAAGTATAAAGGCCTTTGGCCACCAGCCAGTGGAACAACTGAGCAAGAAGGAAGTGCTCCAGAGCAACAGAAAATGAATTTTTTCCCCATTATTTTTTACCTTGTTCTACACAGACTGTCCCCTTTCTTTTTTCATCAGTAGGAAAGAATCACAAGGATTTCCAATATATTCACAAATATTCCTGTATTTAGGGGCTATTAAGTCCCTCAGCTTCATTTTTCAGTTTAATTACCCACAAAAGATGTTTATTGAGTAATATACTTCTCTGTTATGAGCAATTAATTAATGTGACTCTTCCAGCTAGGGCTCAGCATGCACAAAAACATAACTACGCATTGAGATGCAAAGAAAATAAGTATTTCGGGTAGTTCCATATGGAAGCTAAGCTAACTTTGGCTGTATCTTATGTCGTTATTGTTAGGCCAGTTAATCGAGTGACCAACATGATGTTTCCAGAGAAAACAAAATTCATGAGAGCATGAGGCTTTCAAAACCATGTGTGAAAGGGCACCGGTCTGCATGTTGTCCAGCAATCCTCCATTCATCGCTGAAAGCTACGCAGAAAGCTACCTTGTGCAGCAGCAGGAGTTAGATACTGTATACCAGATAGAGAGTAATACTTGAACAGGCTCACCACTCTTACCCTATTGGAAAAAAAGGGGAGGACTGGCATTGCTTCTGTGAGATCTAATAAGAATATTGTCCTTTGCTCTAATGATAGTAATGAATTAAATCAAGGTTAGATAATGAATTGCTTCCTTCCAGGTCTAAGGGATAAATTGTACTTGCTCACAACGATTCCAGCGCTGTGGATATTTACATCCGAGTTTCCAGGGCTCGGAAGACTGAAGGCTGCAGGACTGCACATAGCTGGGGTACTTGTTTCATGGTGTGGAATTTGCTTTTTGTTCCTGCCTTCGTTTAAAAACACCTACTCCATGCCATAATAGAGATTTTAGTGGTTAATTCTGGCTTAGGAAGAGCTAAATCTTTCACACTCGACCAAAGCTAAGAATAGATCCCTCTCAAGCTGGGTTTATTGGAAGTTAATTCTGACCGCAGGGCATATTGAAATGCTCTCGCCAAAAGGGCAGCTGTTCCCTCTGGCTTCACGGGGGCTGCGCAAACACTAACCCCTGCGGGATGTGGCCCACGGGCAGCAAGGTTGGACTTGCTGCCAAAATACAGTAAGAAACTTTTACCAAAGTCTCACATTGACAGACACAGAAAATCCCTTTTCATTTAGTGATCTTCCAAACAAGTTTTGGGAGAGATCAACTTTGAAGTAATAACTATGAAAACAACAAATTACATCTTTTTAGTGCTTCTTTTCAGAGATGACTGTGTGCAAGGCATCACATTAAGGGAATCATGACACAAAGAACCAGCGGATTCTTGTTACCCAATTCTGAGCTGTCACCTTATTCCTGACTTTACAGAATTTAACTGGCCTTTTGCCATTTTTTCCAGGGGAAATGGATTAGAGTCTTAGAAACACAATTACTAATGAAAGACCGTGTAAGAATTATCCAAGACCTCTAAAATGAGAGGACAAGCACCCCAGTTGTTATAAGTCAGTGCAATGCCACCACTTTCTAACAGCTGGGGATATGCCCTACAAAGCACATGTTTTGGTAGGGGTTTGGGGGGGGTAGGGTGTGTGTGAAATGACTTCATCACTATGAAAAGGAAACAATAACTAAAGCAGTGACTAATTCTCTCCTGAACCTTTGTATGGGGCAAAAATAAAAATACTGAATAAAAAGCAAGAAATATTTTAAGAAAACATTCTAATCCCAATTCTTTTGAGACAGCCTCAAAACAGTATTTCTGCAGCAATGACAAAAACCATTTTCAATAATTAAAAAAAATAAATCATGATTCTGAATAATTTGCTGGGGCAAATTAACATAAAAGTGTAACTTCATAGTGCTAGAGTTTGCATCCCAGAGCAATATGTTACATTTATACCACCTGAACAAGATGAGGGTGTGGGTTGTGGGTTTTGTGTTTATGTTTTTGTTTGTTTGTTTGTTTTTCCTTATCAACTGGAGTGTACAGCTTCTCTATAAAAAAAAAAGGAGTGGAATAGGGTGGGAAATGTCACAAGTTTGTGGTATTTTGCAATAGTCACATTAAGAACGTATTAGTTCCATGACACATTGGACCATTAACTTAGTTCTATAATTATGTGTTTTAAAACACATGGGTAAACAAAAGCTATAATCATGAAACAAATATATGCCATGTTATTATTCCAAAACACCAAGTCTAACATACATTTGAAATGAAAAAACTCCGTATGAATGATATTAGGTGTTAAAGTAAGCAGCAGCATCAGGAGTATCAAAGGATTTAATGAAATCATAACCAGATTGATAAACTGTTACGCTACCACAAAGCATTCCTGTCTGATAAATTTAACTTTGACGTTTTAGATAAATGCAAAGATAAACCACGGAGACTCCATTTTGTATAAAAACACCTTTTGCCTAATCTCACTTCATGAGCTGATACAGGAGACAAAAAAGCACCAGTATATCATGTATTTCTTTAGAACGGTTTTTAATTTGGAGATCTGGAATTGAATGTCTGTGGACAGACACTTGCGAAGCGTTACCAGTGAAAGATAAGGAAATAGCGTATGCTTTACAAAAGAGTCTGAGAGAAGCTGTCGGGGGAACTTCTGAAGCACTGATGTGATAAAGGTGAAGGCTCCAGTGGAGTACATCTCAAACAGCCGCGTTCTGTATGCTAATCTTGCTATAAAGAATTTTTCTAATTAAAAAAAAATAAATAAAAAAGGCAGACTGACAAAAACCACCATTCTAAAGTTCAAAACATGTTTCCTTGTCGTTAGATAAAGTCCAATGAGAAATACCAAATGCTTCTGTAGTGTATTCAAGAAGAAAGCCCTCAATAATGAAACAATGCTGTGAAGAAGCGTTGGAAGCACGTCTATCTCAGAGATCAATCCCACAAAACCTAATGCTTTACGGACCTGAAGTAGAAGAGCCTCTTGGCATCAAAAGCTTTTCTTCCTGTAGCTTTCTGGGTTTGCCTTAGCTTTCTCATTTCTAGTGGACAAGAGAAGTTGAAAGATTGTAGGGAGCAGCATAAGAAAAACACCACGTTATCTGGCAGCTATAAAGAGTTGGATCAGGAGCTGCCTTTATATTTCTTTTCACATTTCATCCAGCACACAGAAGCTTTAGCCTATTTCTGCCCATTACCGTATACCACACCAAATCATAATCTAGGTCACTAGGGTGTAATAAACACAGATGGTACAAGAAATTGATAAACTTTTGTGATTAGTCAGCTCTTTACAAAGGTAACAAAGCTAAACTGAACTGAAAACAACTGTTCCTAGATCTACTTGAGCAGGAATCTTGCTCCCTCTGCTTCAGAGCTGAAGACTAGCTTGTAAAGCCAGAAGCTTATATGTTTCTTCAATTACATCAATTATTATAATGTGCTTCCGCCTGAAAATTTCATCCTACTAATATTCCAAGAGCACCATGGCTATAAAATAATATTTGTCATAAAAATTCTGACAGATGTGTAGACAGTATGATTTAACTGAAGCAGGACTAGATTGAACTAGAACATTGGTATGTAAAAGCAACTATTTCTGTTAAGATCTGCCTTAAATGTCCACATACCTTTCAGAACTGACAACAGACTCACAGCTTTTGTGACCAGAAAGTGTTCCAAAGTGTTTGCTGCTTTGAGAATACTCCCCACTAATGGAGACAGTTGCATGAACCAGATCTGATAACATCAATTCATAAAATGTTTCAAATTTAACACACAAACCTGGCTTGGTAGCATTATGTTGTGCTTCATTACACCAAAGCTCACTTTGTCCCAGCATCTTTCATTAGATTTCTGGATACTGAAGTATTAACACTCATGCTGCATCAAAAATAAAATCAAACCCAACCAAATCTGGCTTCTTTCACATTAACCACTTCCAAAAGAATATCTGATTACATTTAAAAAATCCCACATTTTAAAATTCTGCTGTTCCGTCGTAGCGGTTTTGAAACATTTATAAGCTCAGCCTGTGTGTGTTCTAATCCCAGTGGCTGGCGTAAGAGCGGCCTGAGGATCCTAGGTTGTCAGGAACAACAAATTGCCAACAAGAAACACATCCTGTAAAACACTGCCTGGGTAGTTTATTTAAATTTGAATCTGTATCTCTGTTGTTGGCACATAGCATTAGTCATGACTTAAACCATTAGTAACAGAACACTCTCCCCCCATCACACACAATGCAATAACAAATGTGACTACTGTATCAGCAGGGAGCAGGCTTTTTATCAGTTAATTTTAAAATGCGAGTTATTTGTTAAAATAAAATAAACCCACAAAAACTAAATAGAGTGTGCAGCAATTTTCAACTGGTTATCATCTAGCTCACAGAGCAACTACAGAAACCAGAGAATTAAAGGTTGTGGTGTGCCTGTTGCATTGATTTTTCACGCCAGCATCCTTGGCATGGTGCAAGAGCATCAGTACATGATAAAGTACAACGCATTTCATAATGGGATGGTTTGCATTAAAAAGGGAAAACAAGAGAGGCATGCTGGGTGTAGGCCATGGCATGCAATTTTTACTGTCTTGGAGGCAGCATGATTTATGGCACAGCAGCAGACGCCGGTATATATCTAGCTCTACCAGCTGTGTTTAATAACCTTAACTGTCCCTTTTGCCAAGAAGAAAGCACCCATAAGCCAGTGGTGCAGTCAGCAGGGGATTACTGTGTTATACCTATAAGAAACTGATGCAATCCAGCTTGAAACACTGGGGGAATCCAGTCTCCTAATGAGACTCAAATAAACAACCAAAGTAAATGCACAGAAACGTAGACAACTTCCACTTAATTCAGACTTATAAAGCACCTCCAACAGGGGCTGAGTCAGCTTAAGGTGCCTCCACAGTCAACGGATGGTTGGGTCACCTCCAGAGATGATGACTATGTGGCTCTCAGGAAGGTTAAAATCACTCTCTGATGATACCTCTTCTCTCTCCATTGGGACCATAATCACTTACCAGAGCTCTGATACTTGAGACACCAAAGTGACATGTAAGTGCGAGAGACAGATGGGATAAATCTATGCATCTGTACACTTATTTTATTTGCTCATTATTTCCCAGAACCAACAGATAACATCTAGCCATGCTTTCAGGTGCAGAAATTAAGCAGAGATAAGACTAGCAGCACCTGGGAAGCTTATGTCTCAACCAGAAGACATTTAGCAGCCTCCCAAAATATGCAACCACTCATGACTTATTGCAAGTTTAGTGACTGTGATGTGATGCCTTACAAAAGGATACAACACAGACAGTCTCTGGCAAGGCAGCTTACCACAAACAATGGGGCTGATCCTAAAAGAGGATTAATATGAAACTATGGCAAGCTGCAACATGAAGGAGTTGGATTTAAGTGACAAAACCACAACGACACATTTTTTAATGACAAAACCACAACTTTCAGTTTCATCAGAGGCTGAATGTAAACTGCATTTTTAATGTCTTTCACTCCTTTTAAGCAAATACTCCAGAGTTTGGTACTTGAGCAATAACAATAAGACCAACTGATCTGAGGATTCATAACAATTCTCCATTCAGAAAGTCATGGCAGCATATGTTCACGGATGTCACAGAAATAAATTCTTCAAAGCAAACCTGTTACTCTTCCATCCAAAGAGAAAGCTAAGATTTACAGCAGTTTGAGTTTACATTTTTCCTTCTTCCACTCAGTCTTCTCCTGCATTTGGAGCACATTTCTCCTAATCCAATCACCTCCATCTCTGGTGTACAAGACTGCTAACCACCACATACGTGCTGCTTTGACACTGTACCCTTGAGTGCTTGTCACGTTTTTTTACCATCCCTGAAGAAGACTACTCAGCTCACGCAAACTCCCTCTGCCTTTCTCCCCCTCGGAGTCCAGTTTGGGTTTAACGTTCTCTATTGAACCAGGCCTGAGCCTTGCCAAAAGCAAACCACTGGCAGCCTGAGTGCAACCATGAACATGGCTCTTCTACAATAAATAGTTTCTCTCTTCCTTTCTCAAGGATTCCAGCTGTCATCCTTTTGTCTCTCCTGCTTGCATCTTTTAATAAACACCTCTGATATAGCAAAATGCATTCAGAAAAGATAATAATATACCAGAAAAACTAAGAGGTGTAATGCTGTACAAATCATTCGTGAGGATAGAATTTTGGCCAGTTGTTTGTGAGCAGTTTGGTTATTGCATGGAGATTCATTAAGTTTTACCTATGCTCAAATGTTTACAAGCAAAACAAGGTAAAATAAAAAGAGAGAGAATTAGATATTAAAACTTTAATTATTTGGGACTGAGAAAAAGCAGATTTGAAGCTTAAAGTATTTTATAAGAGTTGATAAAGAATAACAATTTTCCCCTAAAGTGCAATAGTCTGTTGAAAGATAACAAGCAAAGGAGAGTTAGTAAACAAATAGCAAATTTGATCACAACAGACCTGTTAATCTGGAATGGACTCAAATACATGGATAGATACACATTTATTTTCAGGGTGAATTTTCTTTTAAGTGTCCTGAGATTTTTATTAATTGCTCTGCAGGCAATATATATGTCCCTTAAGGTTTTTTCACGTACTTCCTACTATGTTTATTAGAGAATAATTACCAGCTGCCTTTCACTGGCTCACATTTGCAGCTTTGAAGAAACTTAGGCTTTCATATAGTATCAAAATGAAAACTGCAACTGTGTCTTCCAAAAGCAGTTGTTATAATTGCTTCAGAAACCTTGATCAATTTAAAATATGTAGCTCTGCTTTGAACTAATAAGAGTCAGTCTAAGCAGAAATATTAAATGAGTGGTTCAGATACCCAGTAAAGGTGACAGGCAGAGAAACCAGAAAAAGCTGCAAAAAAGAAAGTCTTTAATGCCATGAAAATAGGATTAAAGAATGAATCTTAAAATAAACATAAAGAGAAAAGATATTAAGCTCCTAATCCAACACAAGTGAGATGAAAAAACATGTTGTACTATGTTCATAATCATCTGTTTTGACAAAAACGCACTGTGGTGACTGTTTAATATGCACAGCGTATATGCAAACCCTTTTTGCAAATAAAAACGTAAACCTGTGAAAATAATTGCCTTAAGTATACACTGGAAACAATGATTAAGGATAAAAACAAGGTAGGAATCGCTGTTGAAAAGAAGATACACCAATCTGAAAGTTATGAGCTTGCTTCTCAGTTTTAGATTTTCTCCAGATCAGTTCTGTTGCCCCACCCCCCCCACCCCAAAATATTTTATAAATAACTATCTTGCAGAGGTCTGTATGCATCCCATACATAATGAATCTGAAGCTTCATTAAACAGTATCATTGCAGGCTGAACTCTTTGCTCCAGAAAGCTGACTACTCCCCTCTGTTACCCTGAAATATAGGACATTTCCCTTTTGAGTTTCAGAAGTTTTCCAACTTCGCTTACCCTGGAGAATCACTTGGGCTTTTTTAATAACTATGCTTTATCTATGCACTGGCCTTGGAATGATTTTTCGGCATGTTCCTAAGAGATCATGTTTCTCAAGCCTAATATTTCTGCACACAAGTGCGGCTGGGCTCCCTCTGCAATCGCAGCCCCGAGGCCAGCTGGCACCACATCGGTATTTGAACCGGTGGCCTGGTTGCAGATAGGACAGCTGGAACTTTGGCATCCTTTTGTGATACATGGTCATTTGAATGTTTGGGATGTGACAAAATGTTTACCCTCCTCCTCCTCTTCCACCAGAAATCTCTTGCAATTACTGCATGTCACAGCTGCTTTTCTTCCTTCTATGGCAAAACAGGATTCTGACCCCTGACAAGGTCACCCAGAACTGGGCATTTCAATTCCCCCTGCGCTGTGGTGCTCGATTCCATTGTCTGTCACGTTTGTCTCTCTTTAGCTTGGTCCTATAGAGTTCCTCTATAATAATTACCCATCACTGTTTTTATCTGTTCCCCAAATTGCTGAGAAAATACCCCAGAATCTGTTAGCTATTCTGATGATTTGAGATATTCCAGGCAATGTTGTTTGTTTGACTCCTCCTTTCACGTCAGAGACAAAGGGAAAGAGCATGTTATTTTCATCACCCTCTTTCCTTTCCAGGTCTAGATGAGTGCACGATCTAGCAGGAGTTCCACTGCTTTTGCAGTTTGTCAGTTATCCTGCAATCCAATAACCTCAAAGATCCATAAGTCAGCACACAGCTTGTTTTGCTTCTAGATGTTGTTTTATCTGCACGTTCAACCCATCCTTTCTTGGCAGTGAAGTGTGCTGGACTCATTTCTGCCACTACGCTTGACATGCTGCACAGGCGGAAGGCTCCATGTTTCTAACACCGAATGATTTATCAAGAAAATTAGTCAGAGGCATCACATTTCAGTCTGATTTCTCAGTGCTTCCACAGAATCATAGAATTGTCTAGGTTAGAAGGGACCTTTAAGATTGAGTCCAACCATCAACCTAACACTGCCAAAACCACCATTAAACCCCGTCCCTAAGCACCACATCTACCAGTCTTTTAAAAACCTCCAGGGATGACGACACAACCACTTCCCTGGGCAGCCTATTCCAATGCTTAATGACCCTTTCTGTGAAGAAGTTTTTCCTAATAACCAATCTAAACCTCCCCTGGTGCAACTTAAGACTGTTTCCTCTTGTCTTATCACTTGTTACTTGGGAGAAGATATCTATCCCCCACCTCGCTACAACCTCCTTTCATGTAGTTGAAGAGAGCGATCAGGTCTCCCCTCAGCCTCCTTTCCTCCAGGCTAAACAACCCCAGTTCCCTCAGCCATATTCTTACATTGTCTGTTCTCCCATAGTGGAGGTTGTTCCAATGTTATGTATGCACCTTCTTTCTCAGTAATCCAGGTGAAAGTCTAAAGCACCCATCACAACAAACTTCAAATTTCATGTGCTGGAAAAAAGTAAAAATATACAAATGATGCGCCGAGAAAGCTAACGATATGACAGCAGGAGATGTCTTACTCGTCCAGCGAGGATCAAATCGTTCAGCATCTGTTTCAAAAGCTATTTCATAGATATACATCTCAATTAGTACGTATTGCAGTGTTTCCTTTTATTATCTTCCACTCCCCAGGTACATCAGTGGAAGGAAGAACAGGTCGCCTCTCTGGACAAACTACCATTTGAAGTATGACTTGGAATAAGCAGTCGAAACGATGCTATTTACCCTCCAACTATGCCATTGCAAAAGATGCCTTTCAGTTGACTGTGCAATGTCAAATTGCCTCACTTGAATTGCAGAGGAGAAATTACATATGACCTTTATCCTTATGCTCAGTCTTCTCTATCCTGGAGCTTTTTAATACAATTTAGCACAATTATTTAGAATGATTTCACAGCAACATGAAGGCAAAATTTTTTCTACAACCTTCTAAAAGGCATCTAAGATATAAATTAATTTCATGGACACTAATTTCGCTGAGCTCTCAAAATAAAACATAACTAAGAAAGTTCCACTGACAAATAGGATTCAACTATGCAATTACAGAACGTTCTTATAGGGGGAAAAAAAAAAAAGCTGAGTTTTCACGTAAACTTACCCTTGGCATTTTGCACCTTTATTGGAAGAATTTACTCTTCATTTAATACACAGAATTTTCTAGCATTTGGAATCATACTTTATTGAAAGAGAAGGATTTAACAGCCCACACTTTTGGGGCAAACATAACATGATGCCACGTACAAGGAAAACAAGCTGTTTTTACTTGAGCCTGGATCTTATAAAGTAAAAAACCTCTAGAAGGCTATATCCATGCTGCCCAACAAAACAAGCCAGAAACAAACACTATATACTATTTTCATAGAATCACAGAATGGTTTAGGTTGGAAGGAACCTTAAAGATCATCTAGTTCCAGCCCCCTGCCATGGACAGGGACACCTTCCACAAGACCAGGCTGCTCAAAGCCCCATCCAACCTGGCCTTGACCACCTCCAGGGATGGGGCAGCCACAGCTTCCCCGGGCAACCTGGGCCAGTGCCTCAGCACCCTCACAGTGAAACTTTTTTTTGTGATACCTATTCTAAATCTACCCTTTTCCAATCTGAAGCCATTACCACTCATCCTATCACTACATGCCCTTGTAAAAAGTCCCTCTCCAGCCTTCTTGTAGGCCCCCTTCAGATACTGGAAGGGGCTATAAGGTCTCCCTGGAGCCTTCTCTTCTCCAGGCTGAACACCCCCCCAGCTCTCTCAGCCTGTCCTCATAGCAGAGGTGCTCCAGGCCTCTGATCATCTTTGTGGTCCTCCTCTGGACCCACTCCAACAGGTCCATGTCCTTCTTACATTGGTGGCTCCAGAGCTGGACACAGTTCTCCAGGTGGGGTCTCATGAGAGAGCAGTAGAGGGGCAGAATCCCCTCCCTCAACCTTCTGTCCACGCTGCTTTTGATGCAGCCCAAGACGCCGTTGGCTTTCTGGGCTGCAAACACACATTGTCGGCTCATGTTGAGCTTCTCATCAACCAACACCCCCAACTCCTTCTCCTCAGGGCTGCTCTCAATCCATTCTCCAATTATTTAAATCCATTCTCCATATTTATTTAAACAAAGTCCTCTACCCCTGCCAAATCAAAACCAGCTTTCACCCAAATAAAAACGTTTCTTAACAATGAGTAATACTGCGTTACTGAATTTCAGCTGTCCTCCTACACTAGTTGAACTGTACACTGCAGAGGATTTGTTTTTACAGAAAGAAAATGGGCACTTTTATTTCTGCTGCATATAAAAATACCTGTTTTCCTTTTTGAGTTGAAGAGTGTTTTGCTCTTTTTGGTTTGAGGTTTGGTTTTTAAGATAAAATAAAATGCAAACTCGATAAAAATACAGTCAACAACTGAGAAAAAAATAAATGTCTCAGATGTGAGAAGTTAAGAAAACTAACAAGTTGAACACAAATGCTTAGGCAGCCTTAACTGTACCTATGCTTATTTTTCTACCTATACTAAGTTTGTTAAGGTACAATTCACCTTAATAATTACAGGCTATAATCATAAATAATTTAGGAATACTTCACAGAATTGTTTACCAGCAAAAATTTAAGTGTTAATGGTTGGGGGCTTTTTTTGTGGGGGTGATTAGTTTGTTGGGTTTTGTTCATTTCTTTGTGTTTTAAACCAATACTATTCACAAACTCCAGGGTGGTGAGGGAGCAGGTATTGTGATCTCAAATTTAGAAGCGTACAATTCAGGATTTTTGTAAGCGTGATCAACACCCCAGTACACAAGAAGATGGAGGAAAGTACTTTACTCTTCTACAGAGAAAAGTAATTCTTGAAAGGTTTACAGTATACGTAAAAATAAAATTTCCAAATACACTGTAATAACTTATGCAACCAAATTAGTATTTTGAATGAGGATAAATGGTTAAATAATTAAGTAGGTGCACAAGAGAGACAGTGTTGATAGAAAAAACCCTCTGGACTAAAACCACAACTACAAGCTTCTGCTTAGTCTAATTTTTCTCCCTCAAAATGGCCAGCACTCTCAACATTAGGCTTTAGAACAGTACTCAGCTTTAGCCTGACAGATAATGACAACTCCTTCTTCAAAATAAGAGAAAAATGGCTAGAAACATTCCTGGAGACTTTGAAGTTTTAGAACGTGTTTCATGACTTCCAACAATGTCAGCAGTTCTTCCCTATGTATTTTGAAATAAAGTGCCAATTTAAACAGAAAAGTCTTACAAAATCTTTGTCTTCAGTTTTGCTGACCTTGACTCTGTCTCTTCACACTCACAGATGCCCAATAGGTGGCAAACATCTAGCAGAAGTCATAAAACAAATGGACATTTTGAAACTTGATTTAGTTTTTCTAAGTTTCAAATGGAGATAAAAATACCGAACATTTCACTAGTCAATTTGCAAAGATGTACTGAACAGGCTTTTTGATAAAAACAGTTAAAACAGCAATAGCAGCTTATCTTGTGTTAAGATTTCCAAAAGTAAGCTATCAGAAGACACTTTTACACCCCGAATTAACAAAGAATGTACAGATACAAATACTGCAGTCATCCACCAAAGATGACTTTCATTTACAAGGGTTACAAATTAAACACTGGCTTAGAGGCTGATACTGCTGAATTTATACAATATAATGATGGAGAATTCACCAGGAAAAGATTGACTTTTGAGAAGTGCAAAACAGACCTGTGAAAGGGGAAAGGACATTTAACCTTTGTCCATTTGTAATTATTAAACAAGTAGGTTTTGTCAGCATATTCAGCTTATTGACAGACCAAGAATTACACAGTGTTTAACTGCGTTCATTACATTGGTTCTATACTGTAGCTAATTCCAATTGAGCGGCCTTAACCTTACATACAGATCAGTTTAAAAAAATTGCTACAAGCACTTAAACTTATTCATTACACAGGTAAGGACCTGCTGCTGTGCATGCACTGTAGCCCAGGCAAGTTAAGTTAACCAGTTCTTCAATAAGACTACTCACATGCAAAATAGTCTTGCCAGGCAGAGATCAACTGCCTTGCGCACCTGCAGGAGCTCTGACTGTTGAGAGCATCAATATGGTTGATCTTGACATTAGAAACCTGCCAGACGTGCCTGGGATGTGCTGGCATTGCCAAACATGCTCACATCAAGTGCCAGGCATGCAAACAATAGCTTTGGCAAGAAACGTTGCCAATAAATCTGGTAAATTTGGTCTTAGTACTGGCTACCATAAAGTCCATAGAACTAGCAGGCCAACGGGATCTAAATGAAGCTGAGATGCTTAATTTGTAGTTTAAAATTAAAAGTACATTCAGGAGTCTTGGGAGGTTTGAGGGCTGTTAATTTGAAAAGTCATTTCAAATGAGGTCTCCTCCAGCAGACTGCAGTAGAAGAGAGACCGGGAGCCCCTGTAAGGGAGCAGCCCAAGAAAGGGGCCCCATTCTCAAAGGAGCCGATTCAAGATCTCCCACTGACTACGGTGGCAACACACTGCTGTTAATTAGTGTGTGTTGGGAGGGAGGAACAAATAATATTCTAAGCTTGACTTTGGTCTAAGTCTTCAAACACTGAATGAGTTATATTCGGCAATATATTTCACACAACATTGTCCATTAGTCATAAATCAATGTTACCCTCTGCAGAGTCTGGTGAGTTTTGTTAATAGACAGCCAACAAGAATGGCAATTAAAGTGAAACAAAGTATGCAGTGATGGGTACACATTACAAACAAAATGCTTTCTTTGATCCTCCAGGTTGAAAGTCCTTCTGAAAAACTTTTATCTTGCGAGGAGATAAACACAACATTTTAGAACCTTTTGACTTACCTGATATCAGACTTGAAACATTTTTAGTCAGTTTTTAATGATTATCTATGTAATTAGTATCACTAAAGTAGAAGCTGATTGACAGGCTACCAGCAAGCTGTTTATACAGCAAGAAACCCAGGAAAATTATAACAGCATGAGATGTTTATTTAACTCCCTATGCAAACACAACACAATCTCGCATTACTTACACTGCCTCAGAGCCACCTTGCAAACGGTGTGGCAATGAAAGAAGTGCTGCTCACAGCTAGCAAGGATGCCTTCTTGCGTGGGAAACTACTGTCAGCCTCCACAAGTGCAAAATCATACGCGTCTGCTCCTCATCGTAATCGCCACCCAGAGTCTAACCTGACACTGAGATTCACTGAGATCAAACCTCAAAATTAGTCTTTGGAGAAGCAGTCATATCAAACAGCTAAAGACTTCCTCCCCACCCCCAAATACATTAAAATAGTTCACAGCTATGTCATCACCATGCCAAGTAGCACAGCCACCTTCTCTTAAGTGCAGCTTCTTAAAGCTCACAAATGTTTTAGACTAGGTCTGTTTCTCTGCGCCCACCCTAATATGAGACAGATACCAAAAAGGAGGAAGTTTCTTCTTTTATTCTGTAGAGACAAGAAAAATAAATTTAAAACTGGTAGGAAAAGCATCAGATCGATGGCACTAGGAATTAAGTCCTACTTCTCCAGTAAATATCTGGAACATGACTGGCATCTACTCAGCACCTACAGGTATTTAATATTCTTCTTCAGCCTTCCCATCATAGCACCCAAATAACTTGCAAATGCGAGTTTAATCAATTATATAACACACTCGCAAAGAAAGAAAGAGTTCCAATTCCACATTTACATGATGGACAGAGAAATTAATACCTAAGCACAGATCATCAAAAGTACTTTAACACCTTATGAGGTTCTTGTCTCAAATGACCTACCCACATGAAATCTGTGACTTGTGGGGAATAAACAGAAGTCTCCTTAGTTCTGAGCAAGTGCCTGGTCTCTAGACTGATATTCATTCCTTATTTCCTAAAGCTCTGACCATGAAGAGTTTGGACAAGGACCCTGCTTATCTTCCTCTGCAGTTCTGCTCATTTTTGCTATTGAACAATAGCTTTTAGTCATTGGGATTTTGATCCAACTCATCAAAACTCAGTAGGATTTGACTTTCCAAAATGTTACCTTGTATTTGATCTATCTGTATATTTTATGATTTCAAGAAGAACATGACTCAATATGGGGGAAAAAGAGAAGAATGTACCTATCAGAACAGCAATATCAGACAAAAGCAAAACACATTATTTTCACTCCATTTCTCCCACTGTTTAATAGCTTGACTTTTGTATGCCAGCATTCCGCTGTTATAATATGAAGACAGCTACAGCATAATGTGTTTTCTTTTAAAAGGTCATCATTATATTAGCAGTATTTGATGCATTGTGACCACAGCACACTTTTTTTAGAGATAAGAGTGTATCTAACATTTTTCTATAATTTATTGGCATCAGGAAAGTCTATTTAATTTTTTCTTTCAGAAGAATATCTGCAAATGATTGGCATAACTCAAGGAATCTTTGCAGCTGCAACTTTCTCTAAGAGCAGAGCAGAAAGCCATGTTTGTCAATATGCCTGAGTAGGATTAAAAAAGAACAAAAAGGAACAAAAAATAAAAAACCCCACACTACAAAACAGTTAATTATTGGAAGTAAATGTTTCACGATCTGTGTATGGCACCCAGAGCTGAATAGATCGTTAGCTAAACTTCCAGTCAGCATTCCACATAAGCATATGTTTTCCTCATAAGTGCTTGCATAAGTTTGCCGGCAGTCTCAGTGACTTAAACTGGAAGTATTTATGTACATTGTGCAATAAGCAGGGCCACGGAAAAGCAGTGATTTTTCTAGGGTCTTAACTTCATAATCATATGCATTTCCAACAGTCCTTCATATGCATTTCCAACAGTCCTATGCATTTTTTCCAGCTCTTACTGCTCTTAAGTTTTCCCTCCATATTGAATCCTCAACAGAAAACCACTACATCTGGCAAATGCTGTTGAGCTACACCCAAACTCATAATGCCATTTAGTACAGCTCCTTCCATTTTCTATTTGTGCTCCCCTGTTGCAGCCTAATTGCATATATTCCCAGACCTAGTTTGAGAGCGTGCATGGGTGAAGGATCACGCACAGTAGAGAGTTTGCATGCAGCCAACCGGGTTTTGAGAGTAAGAGAATTTAATGGTATGGATACAGGCAATTCAGTGCCAACTGGCCCTAGTGCCATCGAGCAGTCCCAGGCATGTTCACTTTACTACTATAGATGTAGCTGTAAGTGCATTAATGAGCAACACTGACAAGACTTTGTGAATTCCTGTCTCCTATCTTCACAATGTACTCACTGTGCTGCGTGAGTGCTGCCTGTTAATTAGCTGACAGCTGAAGATCAATACACAGAGAAACCAGCAAGTCCAGGTAGAAAACACTGCAAAGATCTTGAGGGAACCCATAAAGGAATAAGGCAACAGGTGCCGACAGTGATTTCATCCAGTTCAGACTTGACCCATAACTATTCAGGCCAATTTTAGTAGGATGGGCTCAGAGTGACCATCTGGGTGTAAAGGTCCCTCCAGCACTGGGTTCCCAGCTTTGCAGCAACAGCCTGTGCACAGGACAAAGCACCCCCAAACAAACCTGAGAAACATCCCAACTCAAAACTCCCAAGCCTCGAGTGCCCTATTCATATTTATCATTCAAGAACACATTGAATTACTTTAATATTTTCAACATTTTATAAAGTACTGTAAAGTCAGAAAAATGTATTACTATCTATTTATTTCCAGCAGTGATCTACTAAGATTCGCACTAACTGAAAACAGATGTAGGAAGATATTCCCTGCCTCAGAGGTCATATTACTTCTAGCAGTTAGAATTATTTACCAGCTACAGGGTGTTCCTATATACGGTGTAAATAGGATGCAATTTCAATAATGGACCTCCCCTCTCTATTCGCCCGAAACAGGCTGTTTTGAGATAGGTTCTGCATCTCATTTAATTCTAGAATGAGAAGGACGTGCTGTTTGCTGAAACCTTCTGGTCAGATCTGCTTGTTTGTTTATTTCTGGTCTGTAGGTGGGCTGGTGCCTGGAGCACCCGAGCTCGAGGAAGGACGTGGGTGGCAGGGACCTCGCTCTCCCCACTGTACTAATTTCCAAAGACTGAAATAAACATAAAAGAACGAAGTGCAGCTCAGGAAAGGTATTCAAGCACATGAAATGAGTTCAAAAGCCTCCCGGAGGTAGAGTCTTCCCCAAACAGAGAAGCTACAGTACTAAAGGAGCAGTATTAATTAAATATATCTTAATAGTATCTGCTGGAAGACACTTAACAGGAACCTGGCTTTTCCTGGAATTCTCAAAGTGTGGCCATGGATGGCAACTGGGTAAGGAGTGACAAATGCCAGAATTTCTTTCATAGGAAAGATTAAAAAAAAAAAAATAAAAATCAATCAGTCATTGTCATGGATATAGCACATAAAGCCTACGTTAAGGAAGAAGAGCTTTCCACTGAGCTTTGTTACAGTGGGAGTTCTACGCCTCCCAGAAAACATGATTCCTCTAGAATAAAATCAAGAGAGCTGACATAAGATGCAGAATTTTGTCCTAAAAAGCCCAGCATCTTCTTCGCTGATCCCATTTTTCATAAGCATCGTTACAATGTTAATTATTGGTATTGATCAGACATTGTATTGATTGTGATCTAAGCTCACTTTTCATTGCTATATAGCCCATCTATGGCTACTGTATCATATTCTTATGAAAATCTAATATCAACTAGTGAATTTGGTATTTTGATTACTAGGGACGCCAGTTAAAAGTATCTTCAGGTACGTGCAGTATTCAGAGTGCTATATAACTCACTCTCCTATACCAAAAAAAAAAAAAATATGTAGGTGTCTGCTTAAGAAATCCACCACAAACTATGCCAAAACTGAAGCAAGCTCATTAGTTAGTGCACATTAGCAAAAAACATTCCTAGACAGTCGGGACTCAAAACCCGTGCGGTTCTGCTGGCCTGGAGCATGAGTGGCCACCATGTGTCCAGGCTGTTGTCCACTGGTGAGAGCAACAGGTAGAAGCACAGCTATACATGAAGCTGAAACACAGCAATACGTTTTCAAATCACAGAGCAGGGTTAAAGGAACTAAATACATTATATGTGAAATGACTAAATAAATTCTAAGAAATGGAATTAAGATGAGCATTAATCAGGAGGGTTTTAAGCACGGCACATGCATGGACCAGTTCATAGGAATCTTGCTAATTGCCTTTCAAAGGCCACTTTATCCTATTAAGATTATCCTCAGGAGGCTCAAGACTTTGGGGGTAGCAGGGAAGACTGAAAAACCTAGCCACATTTATCATGTTTAGGAACAAACAGAAATTGATTTTTATTTATCTTATGAAGCAAAACCTCTGTTATCTTTCTCTCCTGGTATTTAATCCTTTTTTTTTTTTTTCTAGCAATATAAATAACGAGACACACCAATTAAGCTGAGGGTAACCTTCTAAGCAACGAGAGATAAATACCACGACACCAACTTTAGTAAGCAGTACGTGTAATTTCTCTTGTGCACAAGCGTTGATGCAGATTACATGACAGTTTTAGACTTATTGCTGTGACCAAGCAAGGTATAAATTATGACAGGTCCACGTGGATTACAGCTGATTTGAAGCAAATCAAAGGCATTAACTTTAATAAGGTGCTTTGTCTCTCTTAAATGCCACTCTTACTTTCTGTAACAGCAGCCACTAAAAATCAATGATCAGGGACCTCTGCATGCAGCAGAGCTGTTAACCTCTGGAACTTCAGCCAAAGGAGCCCATGCAACCAGAACCACAAACCCATCTCCCAGATTCCTCCTCTGTAACACACAGCATCTGCAGTAGCTCCCATTAACAAAATTTACACTTCAAAAAATGCACCTAATTTTTACTTTTAAAGTCAACTCTACAAGTGTCTCCCTGAAAGCTACAGTCAGGGATTGCAGTACTTACACATTGTTAGATGTAGCAGAACCACATGCATAGCGGAGCTAAAATATAAGACCATGAAAGAGATTGAAAGTTGAATCAAAATGCTTATTATGCTTTCAATAACATGGCGATAGTTCAACCTGAGTCTCAGCCAGCTCTCAGTAAAGTCAATGAGAGTTGTTTCATTGAAATCAAACGATGTGTGATTAGGTCCCTCACAGAATTATATGTAATAGTATATTCAAAATTGAAAAGAGTTTCAGGTTGACATCTAAAAGCCTATTTTCCTTCTGGAATTCCGCAATGAAGCTACTGTAAAAAAGAATCAATATATAATTCAGTATAGTGGAAAGATTATTATAAAGAGTTATTAAATATAGCTCAAAGACTGTGGATAAAAAGAATGAAATCCCTCATTGCTTCAATCATGCTGTACCAACTTACACCAAACACACTCTTTCAGACTACAAAAAACCTGTTCCAGATTTCAAAATGGAATCTCTAACACAGTATAAGCAATAACAGCATTATTTTGCAAAAGGGCGGGGGGGGACCTCATAAATCTCAAGATACTTTTTGAGTTTGTACACTGATATTAACTTAAAATTTAGTTTTTCATTAAGTGTGCCAGGATGTCCTGGTTTGAGGTAAAACAGGACCAGTTTTGTGCAGCCACTTTGCTTCTTAGCTGGGCATCTTCTAACTACTGCAATTAACAGCGTATTGTGCAGACACTGTTTGCTCTCAGAGTGATAAGACCGATGTTTATAGCTGATGCCCAGGCATGGTATGCAGAGAGGCTCTTGCTTATACTCATTGCTATAACACCCAAAGGCAGTGAACTTTGTTATTTGCCCCATTGGAGGGTCGGAAGCAGAAAAGCGCAGAGGGGCCCCACCTGAGGGAAGGAGCAGACAGGACAGCTGACCCAAAACTGACCAACAAGGTATTCCATCCCATCTGCCCCATGCTCAGTATAACAGCTGAGGGATCAAAGGGTCAGCTCTCTTTCTTCAATGGCCAGTGTCTGAGGAGGACTCTGTCTGTTCGTCTGCCCTTTGATCCCGATCCTGAACCCAGATCTGGAATCCAGTTCCCGTCCATCACTGAGTCCAGGCTGGGACTTCCCCAGTGCCAGCCAGTGATGTGATTGTCATGCTGGGAGCTTGATACAGTTTTGTATATATTTCACTATTTTCTTTTAATATTTCATTAAAGTAGTTTAGTTCCTTCTAAACTTGTAAGTCTTTTCCCCTCCTCTGCCTTTCTCTTAGAAGAGGGATAGTAGGGGGGAGCATCTGTCGGTCCCATCTGGGGTGCCCACATCCCCAGTAGCTGATTCAGCATAAACCACAACACAGGACAAGGCAAGAAAGTGTTTCTTAACTTAGTTTGCCAATTTTCCTTTCAGGCTAGTGCTGTTATTGATAATATCCATCACAATTCTTTGTCTTCCCAACAGGCTGGCAGAAATATCTGAGTAAGTGCTGACTCACACACCTCAACACCTCCCTGTCAAAGTTAATCTGAAATTGATTTTACTTTCCAAAGGTAAAACACAACTGCATGAAGTCAGCTACAAATGGCATTCACAGATCAGCGTTCAGCACTTTTTATAATTCCTGTAAGATTTCATGAGTATACCACAGGAGTTTTCTAGCAAACCCTTGGAAGCTTCAGCTCAAAATATTTAATTATATTTCTATCTTTCTTTGTGGAAAAAAAAAAAAATTCCCCCTATTTTGTTTCAGTTCCTGTAATCCTTCTAGTTAGATTTTTTTAGCACAAAATTGGGAGGGAAGCACACAGAACAGTATTTGCATTCATTACTGAGCCGCAGACTTTGTAGAGTTCATTTTGACAGTAGAAGAACTGTCGCCATTGCTTGTTTCAGCATGGCATAAAAGGAGCTTTAAGATCAGGATAATTTATTAGAAGCAAATGAGATACTGCTATTCAAAATTTCTTCTTTAAAGATAATTTGTTCATTCTTGTTTCACTCTCTTCTTTCAAGGGAAGATTACTCCATTGTTTTTTTGTCTGAAGTCTCTGAAATAAATGCAGCTGAAGAAGTGCAAATTTGCTAAGTCCACTGATCGCATGGAAAATAACCATTATCGCTTCAAGTTGAAGTCTTAAGCTCTGTTCCGAAAAAGCAAGCGAAATACCAACCATTCATGTCTCTTGCTGGCATACAGGACAGCAGGCCCAGGTAACACAGCTACGCAATCTCCTTTTCTTTTAATAACACTGCTCTTAATAGAGTAAGTCAGATGGCAAATAAATCAGAGTATGGCTTTCCCATAATCTGTTAATGAACAAGGAGGAGATGATGCGCAAAGAAAGAAGTGTTCAGGATCCTTCAAGGGCATCCATGTTGCTTTTCTCATTTCATAGCAACATCTAAGTTATTAATTTCTCTGCAAAATTTCTATTGTCATTTATCATTAATAATGATCACTTTAGGGCATTCCAGAGAGGAAATGCAGTCTTGTTCTACGGAAATCAATTTACTGACACCATTAGAGCTGTGCAAATAATTTATTTTTAGTTCAGCTGCCAAGCAGGTGGTGTTGAGGGAAAGGGTTCCACCAGGATCAAATTCAAAAGAAAAATAATTTTTTTTTGCCAAAATGAAAAAAAAAATAATAAGAAATTGTTCAGTGCAGCAAGAAAGCACTCCTCTTGACAAAGGTTTGATATCTAACAAACATAGGAAAAGTAAGTAAAAGAAGTAAGTGAGTAGGAAAAGAAAGTTCCAGAATTACAAAACTATAAGGTGGAGAAGAAGAGCTGTGATGTTCTTCATGTACCCAGTAGCTCCAGTATTTCACCAGGATCTGGGAGGCTCCAGTTCAGCTGCTCTGCTTGCTGAAAGCTACTGGATCCTGTACTATCCCCTCTACTTTTTAGAAAACTCTCCTAACCAGCAAGCTGTGTCAGCCCATTTTGTTGGGGCCTTTTCAGTTGTATCCAATTTATCATTACAGGAAAAAAGAAAAAAACATATTGCAGGAATGATACTCTGGCACATGGCTTGAAAAATCCAATGAACAAGGCTCTTTTTCCTCTGCTTCCTGCCGAAACTGATGTCTAAATGTTTTTACATACTTTGAAATCATTATATCCAAATATTATCCTTCACACATCACAAACAGGTTCGAGTTCCAGCTCCCTGGATACTTATTAAAATACATATAATACTTATTTTAAAATCACTAATGCTTCTTCATGCTTTAAATTTATTTTTTTTTTAAAATAAAAGAGAAAGTATAAGCACTCAGGTGAGCAGGGACCAAAACAACAGCCTTTGCTCATGTGATAACGGGCAAATTACCAGGCTATAGAGTCACTCGTTTAATCCATGTGTAATTAATCCCTTTAAAGTATAACAGTTTCAACAGAAGGAAGAGGCAACAGAAAGGTAAAGTGGGGGCATATGTGCATAGCTAAAAGATTTCACTCTCCTGGGTATATGGCACATGTAGATCCAACTAAAAGCTCTGCTCCTCAGGAAAGCCTAGATGACAAAACACTATGTGGCACATAAGATTTCAAAGATTGTCCCAGAAAAATGAGAGGACAGGAAGAAGAGAAGTAGAGGTTTGCTGTCTAGTATGCTGTATTTGCCTGATTCTTGCTTTAAAGGGCTCTATTCATTTTTTGTTGGGGTTTTTTTATTTGTTTTGGTGGGGGTTTGGTTGATTTGGGATTGGAGGGAGAGTTGGTTGCTTGTTTTTTAAACAACCCAGAAAGGCAGGAGCTGCCATTCTCTCTTCTGCACAGTGGTACCCAACTGCCCAGTGGAGTCCCACCTGCAGGCAGCTCCGTGTGTGCCGTCACACTCACTGCATCCCACATCTGCCCGCTCCAGCAGGCTGCTGCGTGTGGGCCATGCAAAGCCCGCAATGCCTGCGTACCTTCTAAGGTTCTTTTAGTCTAAATAGGCTCTTTAATTGATCTTTGTGGGCACTATCTATTTCTGTTGTCTTAATGGAGACAAGCACTCATGATTTCAGCTGGTGTGAAACTGGCTTTCACTGGCTCTCTCTCACCGTTACTAAACTGGCAATACTGTATTAAACTCATGCAGATACTTTCAGCAGAGGACAAACTGAAAGCAGAGGCTGCTCCCGGGTTTTCTCAACCCCCAACTCTAGGAGGAAGACAGTATTATAGACCTGGCATTAGAGACCAGTATAAATAGTAAAACTAGACAGAGAACCATTTTATGACCTTTACCTGTGACCCACCATTTCCAATCTGGTCCCATTAAGCCTGGTCTTTGATCTTACTTAACAAATATTTATATCTTTATTAAACTTTTAAATCTGTCAGTTCTCGTGGGGGCAGCCCCAGCTGTTCTAGCAAGGCTGTTCCCCCCCAGCCCAAGGCAGCTGCTGCTCATTCCTCAGCACAAGCTCTGCCAGCAGCCCCACTTCCCCGGGCTCCCGCCTACGTACCGCAGGCAGCAGGGCTGTGGCACCAGCCGTCACCTAATTTCAGTGCTCATCCCTATCCAGAGCTCCATTACATTTAAGAGATCATTAAGAGAACATAAAAAAAGACCAGTCTAGATTTGTTTGCTCAGTTACCTAAAATCCAGCCCCACTTGCAGCTAGGAAAAATGCGACTTTCGGCAGAGACTTATACAGGAAAACCAAACTTCGGCAGAAACAGCGCACATCTGTGGAAGTTAAACTTCTTGCTTTAGTTATGGTTCTGAGCATAATCACTCCAAATCACCTGTTTCAGCACAAAAAAAAAAACCCAAAAAACAACACGCGCACAAAACTTTTGTGCCTTTTCTTTTGCATGGCTGCAGAGGTTAACAGGCACCTTACAGTTCTGCCATTGCCAAGCCTTTCCCAAAGGGCAAGCATTTTGTGTAAGCAAAAAACCTTGTGCTGAAAGCTAGAAGAATTTAGGCATATGGCACATTGCAGTAAAGTCAAATTTCTCTACAGAGTGTGGAAGGAACTTAAATTAAGGTGGTGCTTAAATACCTTGATAAATCAGGATCTAAAGCATAGCTACGGTGCCAGTAAGAGTTAAGTCAAATGCGCCCAGCACTCATTCATCGTACAAGTAATTTCGTTTCAATTAATTATCAGTGCTAGCTGTAGTTAGTATCATACAATTCTGGGAAATGATGCTGGCTTATAAAAACAGTAGTAAGTAGTCAATGCCTAATATTTCCAGAAGCATTAAGATTAATAGATTTATTATGTAAGTGTTAAAGCTTCTATATTTCAGTTTCTTCTAACTTTATTGGAGAAGCTATTAAAGACAGTCTCTCAAAGAATAAAAGTAAAGTGCCAGAAGTAATAATATCATTTTTAATAAAGTTTCTTATTTTGATTTACAGTCGACAGAAGCTGCTATTCTGTTATGCTAAAAAGCGTCTGCCTACCTGCATAAGATCTGACATTTCTCAGAAGAAACACCAGATCTTACAGAACATTTGGAGCATTGCATTTTCTTATTAATCAGAAGAGTGAACTGATCAGCTCCGTTAAAGTTAATTTTAGACTATTTCCTGTGTCACAAGCTTAACTTTTAAAAATTTAAATGAAGCGAGCTCTTCGGTTGCGAATTATACTGTATAACTTCCACAATACTGCTTTAATTTCTCTAGGAAAATATTGTAAAAATCACTATTTCCTATTTTCCTCTATGTCACGCTTGAGTTGCTCCTCCAGAAATACAAGCCAGGCTGAATACCACTTTTGCCTAGAAAAGCCAAGGTTAAAAACAAATTAAAAACACCAAAAAAAACCAACCCCAAAGCAATAGTAACTAGACAGCCAAACACAGCTTCTTAGGCAACTGAGTTAATGGCCTTTCCTTCAGCCCCAATGAATCCCTGGGAAACTCCCTGACCACAGCACTTCCTAGCTGCCTCCCTGCCCTCCACACCATTTGCTTGCATCTGGCATCATGTTTGAACAACCTTATACAGAGGAATTAAAGAAAATCCCTTGCGCTTCTGTCAGGCCTGCCTGACCTTTGGGTGTAAGGAAACTCTGTGGTCAACAGGGACGCAGCTGAGCAGTGCACACAGAAAGAGAGAAGCCGGTCTCCTGGAAATATTCCATCCCCTCCTTCCTCAAGCACCAAGACAGCAGAGGAAGCCTCTCCTTGAATGCAAGCAGAGCAATTACTGGAATCATACTGTTCACCACAGCAATACAGACATACCACTCCAAGCGTGACAGCTCTTCAAGGCAACTTTTAACCTTAAATGGGCCCATGAACCATTAGGCGGGTGAAAGTTTGAGTACTGAAACATTCCATTCCCGGAAACTGATATACTCTTCCCCAGTATATCCGGCATATAGCATTACACATCACAGAAATAGGTGCATCTTACTAACAGCAGTTATCTGTAATATAATGTGTTGTGAAAAATAATGTCAGGAGTACAATTAAAGAATGATAGATTTGGGCAGTTAATGCTTCACCTGTCAAACAAACAGCAAAATAAATGTGAGATAAGCAATGAAAACAAAAGTGGTTTAGGTCACATAAAAGCAACTTATAACCTCAGCATTCAAACTTCTTCAAATTTTGTTTTTATTATGGAACCTATAAACCAATTCATTTAAAGTATCCTTATGTTTACAGCTTCAATTCAGTTTCACAAAAAAAAAGGGTAAAGTCAATTAAACTGTGCTTTGAATTATATTAAAGACAATGGAAGACCCAGCACACCCTCTTAACCACCTTTCCATGATGACAGAACTACAAGATACTGTGACCTACCACACCACGTCTCAGGGACTATTTTAGCCAAGATTAACCCACAATGTGTTTGTGACCATTTAAGGTGCTGTATACAGCTGGGAGCCAGTAGTGTTACCCATTTCATGTTCCAACAGTACTGTTGAGTTGACATTCCCATGCCAACTCGGGCATAAGCTGTCCTATCCCATTCCTCCACTTCAGCCCCACCCCGTTCTTTTGAGACTCTCGGCTGGAGACAGGAGCACTTGGCCCAGGGTGCAATTCACAACTGCTGACTGTCGGGAATAATTCCCCCTCCAGGGAACACAGCGAGCGAAAGGAGACAGAAGAGTGACAAGAAGACATTCAGAGGGAACAAGTGGGCACCTGGAGTTTCCTGAATTGACTCTTCTGGGGGAATAAACGGGGTCTGTTTTTCATACATCAACATTTCTCATTGTTTGTATAGTATCCTTTTTTCTAAGCATCGCAGCAGGACTGCTTACCCCGAGGCATGATAAAACCATGAAAAGGTTGTTCTGCCAACTGTGCAGCATTTTTGTATGAGGACCAGAAGATGAATACAGGGAACCAAACACTCAAATGTCACTAGTGTCCACAATAGCGTATTTTTATGTTTTTCCCAAAAGTAAAAATATTACATGCACACTTTATTTTCATAATTCCTTGAATTCTGCCTCCCACTGTATTTATTCTTTAAAGTTGAAGTTATATTTTTTCTATAGGTTGGTGTTAATGTTTTATAAAGGTCAAATTATAGCGGTCTCCCTACTGTTTTATTGTATGAGTTGAGAGCTGGCACTGTAATTAAAATTCCAGCTAAAAAAAAAGTCTGCAGGAGTCCTACTTGTAACCAGGCAATTTGGTTTTCTAGCAAACCAGAGCACATTTTCTGTTGCCGCTAGTTCACTGCCACACAAAAGAAGGTAAACAAAACCCATGTGCCTGAATGCATTTACACAAACAATGTACGGTTGGTAGAGAATATAAATATATTACAGCTATAGAATATAATATAAATCAAATTAAAATAAAAATGCACCAATTTGCTACAACCTGCTTTTCAGTACTTCGGCAAAAATTGCAAGACAGGATGACTCAGTTTATGTGTAAACCTAGGTCTAGCCAAAGTGTTCACACCACTGTTGATATGGGATACAAGAGATTTGCAATTTGCCCTTCAGTAAAATAAACCTGAATCCCTGGCTACAGAACGGTCCATGGATCAACTAGATTATCATTTAGTTCAGTCTAACCCGCATTTAAGTTCTTGCTAGCAGGATTTTGAAAAGTGTCAAAGATACCAATGCAGGCTACAACTTCAGTGTTGAATTTCTCTTTTGCTATCAGCTAATTGTAAGCTGCTCCAGTATTGCCTCCCTTTTGCTGCATTCCTTAAAGACCCCTCAGTTCTGCTTCAGTTCTCTCCACACCCAAGACAGAGAGAAGGTTGCACCGATATTTTTATGTTTTGTTTTGTTTTGTTTTAAAAAAAGGAAAGAAATCAAAGCTAGTATTGAAAGTGGAGCTCCTGTCTAAAAAGCAACATCCCAGATCGCTATAGGAATCATCTTTTAGGCCTTCCCAGGGCTCCCAATTTTATTTTCACCTTGTTTAGAAAGAATTCTTTGGTAAAGGAATTTCAGATTTTTGTTAAAGATAATCCCTTTCAGGCAGACTTTCTTGAGCCAACTTCTTATTTCGGCAAATCCTACAACTCACCAGGGTTTATATTTTTTCAGGGATTAAAAAAAAAACAGAACACAAACAGTTAATATTCACATCACAGAACATGACATACACTTACTCGACTATCTACAGCTTCACTTGTCTGCACAAGAAGCAGCGGTAGGTACAAGGCATACAAATATGCACCAAGTCATTTCAAAATGACCAGGGTTTTCAGAATCAATCTGTAAAAAGTTACTTTTTCTTTCCCTTCTCTAGAGGAAAGGGTTCAGGTGGAAAAGCTGAACAGAGACATAAGACAAAATCAAGAACCCTAGCCTCCAGCTAGAAAAAAAGCACTCAATCTAATAAATTTCTGAAAGACTTCATGAGTTTACTGCCAGTGTTACTTATTCTCAAAGTGAGACTGAGAGATCACATGCCACAAGAAAGCTGTGTTAAAAAGGAGATGTGTCCATTAAAGCAGACAATAGCTGATACATGCAGACAGATTGTTCTCTCCAGGAAAGATTGCTTTAAATAAGCAAAGGGAAAGAAAAACTGCAGTTTGAAGCATGAGCATAATTACATTAGAAAAGTTATAATTTGATTTGGATTAACAGAGAGAAATCCTAAAAGCTAAGAATTAATTGTGAACTACGTCTACAATTATTTTCAAGAATACTTGCACGCTTAAGATATCATTAACTTAAATGAGATTCTATGTTTAAAGGAAGATTTAACCTCACATACTCCCATTAATTCTTGCTAAATGTCCACACTGCACTTTGAAATGTAATGGAAAAGTTTAGCTAGCCATGATTCTTTTCAATGGTGCTTTCCTAAGATCCTCAAATTAAAAGTTCTGTCAGAAATGTGGTCTGTGAAAACACAAAGCTATGTACTACAGAAATGCATTAACGTCTCAGCATGTAGTAATTTGTGCTGCATCTGTTTGCAAGATATGAACGACAGCTTCCTCCTGACAAAGCTGGGCTGATGCTGCAGCCTCTTCAGCATGACCCCAGCTCTAAACTATAACCAGAACTCAGACGCCCCTACCCTTCATTTCCTCAGAAAGATGACCCCGTTAAATTTTGTCAGCCATAAGCAATTAGTGTCAGACTATTTGCTTGCTGAGTTTATCCAAAGCTAAGCTGCCCACATTTTCCTAAAAGACAGATTTTGGCCTTCCAACGTGTTTAAACACCTGCAGAGAACGAGGCTGCCTCTTGGCCTCCCTTGTTAATCAGTTAGGGAGTAACACCTTAATTAATCTGATTTTTGTTTTGGAATTGCCAACTGGAAACAGGTAAGTCTTCCATTGAAGCACCTGGGGACATTATTAATACAAGGTTTGCACTGCACTGAGCAAGAGACCCATCCTGCTAATACTAAGCAGTTGGTCATTGATTTAGACTATTAGAAGAACAGCTGGCATGCTTCAGCCAACCAAAGCCTACATATATTTAAAAAAAAATAAATCTCCAGAAACAAATCAAATCTCAAACCAAGTAATCTGCTACTTTTACCTTCCTAAATCCAGACCAATCCATCAACAGAGCATTCACTGTCACTCAAAGATCCTCACTCACCTTTTTTTTTTTTCTTTTTTTAAAAAACAGGCTTATATGCTCATGTGGTTTTTCTCAATAAGACACTGAGTTTAGACCCTCATTTCCTCCACCTTGGAATTATAACGTGAAGAGGAGGTTTCACCAATACGTGCAGCTTTCCCTCCATTACTCTACAAGAGCCGACCACATCCGTGACAGATTTTGACTTAGCCCTGAAGATGTTGTTCAGAGATTAAATAATTCTTTCACATTGTTCAGTCTAATGTCCTACCTTTTTCAAATACTAGTTTTATTAAATGTATATGCATAAAAATCAGTCTATTTTAAACTCTTTTTCCCTCAGGTCCCATTATTAAGCTGACATGCACTGTTCAGAAGGCAACTGTCTGGCCACCGGGCACTCAACACCATTTTTTCCTGGTTTGTTTCGCTTTAATCATGTGCAAAAGCAGTTTAACAGATGATATGATATTCTGTTATGTTGCAACGTCAATCTGCATATATCTATTGAGAGACACATTTGAGATGTTCTATATTACTTAGTCACAATAAATATTTGCAATACATAAGCAGACAGCTTTCTCCCTCCATGTAGGAGTTAAGCAGCAAACTTAAATACCTAAGGCATTGCTCTCTAATTGAAGTGCAAAAGGATCTTCCCTTTGAAGATCCTCCTCACTTTGCCTCCAAGAGCATGCTGTAAGGTTCCCAATCTCCCACTTTAAAAATTACTTCCATAATTTTGCAACCATTTTGCATAACCCTAAATATTTCCTGGAATTTTGGTAACAAGAGTTTGGCTTCCCACAGTCATTTACATGGAACATTGTGATTAAGATATCCCTACTGTCTGGCTTCAAATCTTAATATTCCTGTCCACATGGCATAGCAGAGTCCCAGACACCTGGTCTTAATCATGTATCCAAGTGTCAAAACTGAAGCTCTGGTGTTCAAATTCTGTACATGGGTACGTGCACATTAAGATATAGTTTGAGCCTAAAAAGCATTCAGCTATAGGGGTAGAAATGTTGACAGACATGTTTCTGTAGAACCTGCTACCACACACCCAACACAGAAACCAAGTCATTTTTCAACGCTTCTTAAAGAAGTACATTTCTTAACGTAGCAAGTGATTTATGTGAAATGAAAATAATTAAGATGTCTGTAGAATTCAAAATGTGGTAGAGACTTCTTTATTTAAATAGCCACAACTATGTTTCAACAAGGATTCACTACAGATATGTACACCTGAACAGGTGAAAAATCCGTAGTTATCTAGCTATTACGCAAAAGTCTAGACAGTTTTCCCTGCAAGAAATTGCTAAGCCAAAAATCTTACCTTGCTTGAACATGTTTTTTTGCAAGCTACAACTACCACCTGTAGTTCCAATTACCCCAAACCTGCAATATTCAGCACGAAGAGTTAACATTGGCATATAAACCTCATGTTAAAACTCCGTAGAGGGTTTGGCATATTATAGTCTATTGAATTAGGCTGCCACACTAGCTGTATACAATCTGCAGAAAAAGTGAAGCCGGAGGAGATGAATCAAGTGTGTGTGATAACATATGCTGTATGGATCAGAGTAAACCAGAGTAACAGCAGTAATATTGATAGCATGAAACAGTCATAGAAAGAGGCCATCTGTACAGTCAAATAGCACGGGAAGTGGGAAGAGTGGATGTGATAAATCAAGTCTCACATGGCATCATCTAAGAAACAATAGGAAATGTTTTGATGTGAGCATGATTGGCGCTGTGATCCATGTACACACATGATATTGTAATAGTAGAAATGGCCTTCTCTGATCTTTCTGCAAGCATTATTCAGTTTGAACAAAGGATATCTTGTTGGAGGCTACAGCTTTGCTTGACAACAGAAGAACCGCCTTTAAGCATTAATGATAGGCACACTAATACATTTCCCATCATATGAGTAAACAAAAATTTTCAATATGGTTGAATAGAAAAGTCTTTGTTAAAATCCACAGAATAAAAAAGTATCCAAATGCAGAGAGAGAAAGCCGTGATCTTGAAGCAGCCCAAGCTCTGAAACATGCAATCTATCACGTAAGAGACAGAAGAGGTCAGCCATTAATTAACATCCAAATTAAAGCTTTTCAAGTAAGGGTCAAAACTTCCTTTGTTTTGACATTTAAATCACTGGCACTGTATTCCCCAGTTTAGTATGCACAACACATCACCTAACGCCTTTATGTTAATTGCCTCAATTTTTCAAGTGCACTATTTGATTCATTGTCAATTAAAAATACCCCCAAAAGTCAAGACTCGTGTATGTTAAGTATAAACATGATTAATGTAACACAATTACATTTCCACGTTTGATGAGTCTGATTAGGAACTTTCTATCAGCCTGGCATGGCGAAGCATTGTCACTACCAGTGACCTGTCACAGCCTCGCCAAAGACAGCCTTGCTGGTGGGGAAGCGTTTCATGGCCACAAATGTTTCAGAAAGGTGTAAAACCTGTAATTAAATGCTGTCAATTATCACCTTATCAAGCATATAGCAATCTTCATGATCTTCTCCATTTGATTGCAGAAGATGGTCCTAGGTCTAAACTAAAAAAAGCTATACGGAGAAACCCAGTAACACAATTCCTTGTTAAAATAATAATTATGTGGACAGACCCTCTAGTTTTTCCAGAAAGTGACTCTATGAGTCCTCTCCCACTACATCAAGGGAACAGCTGTTTTAAGAAAACTGCACTCAGAGAAAAGAACTGGGCAGACCAAAAGCAGGAGAGCAATGCCTGATTTTGTTTGTGGGCATAGAAAACACAAGTTATAAGGAAATAAAGGGATCTGATGAGGAAAATAAAAAGTCAAAAATAGAAAGATAGGAAAAAATAAATGACAAAATTAGGAAAATAAAATGGTCCAAGTCTGGAGGTTGCTGTTAGTGAGATGCAATAGTAAATCAGGAAAAAAAAAATCAGTTCAGCCTGAGAACAATGGGATAAAAGCTAAGAAATAGCAACAGAATTCCAGTGAAACTAAGAGGAAGGAGGGTCTGCATACACAACTGGACTAATGTAATGGTTATGGCCAACTTATAAGTAGGCTTTGATAAGAATTGGCACAAATCAGAATAAGAAATAAGATAAAATTCTGCACCCTCAGTTTGGGCTTCTCTTCCTTCTTCCCATCCATAAATATAAAATATAATTAAAATTGCCATATGCAGAAGTAATAAATACATAAGAACCAGTCATAACCTATATTTAATTACAAGGGAGATACTAGCAATAAGATGTACAATAGGTCCTTGTTTAAATTGAAAAATAAAAAAAGAAAAAGACTGTTTTATTGCACTTCAGAAAAGAATTAAGGAGCTCCTTGGCTTATCGAGGACTACAAAAGCAATCACTGCTATAGGCCTACTTTGCATATTCGCTCTATTAATTTACATAGCCCTGGTAAGCCTCACATTGCAATGCAACTGCTAAATTACGCTGCTCTTGGGTAATGGGTATAAAAAGATGCAAGAGCACGCAAAGTGTATTCAAACAGACAATTAAAAATATCAATTCTGTTGACAGCTGAAATGAAGAAACTGTGCAGAGGTTTAATGCTGCTGCATGAAGGACATACTGCGTACGAGTGATTGAATTAACTAGAATCATCCATTGACAGTCTGCCTTTGTCGAACATTACATATTAGGCCAATTTAGTGTCTGCTTATTAAAATAATTTAATTCTGAAGATTGTTTCCAGGCATTTCTAAATCTCCTCTTTGCATTAATGACGGCGTCTTAATTATTGTGCTAGTTTCACACCAGTGCAATTTGCTGGGTCACCACAGAGCAGCCCAGTCAACTTTGGCTTAACCAACTCAGCCTTTAGGTATTTGGGAGGACAAGCACAAATCAGCAGGAGATCTGGCCAGACGCGCTACAGCCTCAATGTTCAGAAGCAGCCAAAGAATACAACAACGGTTATTTTTATTCAGCTTAACAACTAACTTGTTACTAGTGCTTTTCTTTACATAGATCTCCAATTTTGCATGCTTATTAAATCTACTACACTTCCTATATTCTATGAGTTTCTACGTTTAACCATGTAGGAATGATGTGTTCATCAAGTCTTTAAAATAAGAACTTAAAAGAAAACAAAATTGCCTACGGAAATTAGAAGTTTGAAATCTCTTTTCTAAACTGAATAGCCTCACATCTCTGAATAGTCTTACTACTTATGATCTAAATTTGCCCTGAAAATGCAACTCAGACTAAGTAACTTATCAAAATGCTTAGACTAAAAATGTTATCTTAAAAGTTTATTTTAGCACCTGTTAAAAGCTGAATGACTTAAGCTTAAGAGTAATTTCAATAGACTCTGGCAACTAATTCCAACCTTCATTTTGAAGAGTTAGTGCCATTTTAAAATGAGTGTGCACAGATATTACACCTTTATCCAAACATGCCTAACAATGAAAATACTTCAATATATAGTAGCAATATCTGGAGGGAACTGAGACGGGATACGTGTGCATTTAATGAGGAATATTGCTTTGCATTTCTTGGTTTCACCAAACTAACGCTATATATAACATTATAAGATCTAGATACTGTATGCAGACACCAAGCACTACTGTCTCATGCTGCATACCTCAAAGAATTGCCGGTTCAACAGCAAGCAACCAAGCATGACAAAGAAATTAATAATATGTATCACATGTAAAAGCACTGGTGTGTTTGGAAGTTATGAAAATGGCAACACTTAGTATGTTTAAGTCTTCAAAATCATTGACCATTGACGGCCTCAGTTTGACAGTTTTGAAGTCCCAAAGCCACAGAACCAAATTAACAAGTTGTAACACTTGCTCATTGAAGTATTTGAATGAACTAACATCAGGACTGAAAGACAGTTCATTTTCCTTTAGTTTAAAGCTTTAAGTATACAAGTGCTGGATTGGATTTTATAGCGTTCACCTGGTCATTGGAAATATTATTGAATATCCCAGTTGTGCAGCACATGTACTAACAATTTTCTATCACTGATGATCACAAGCTTCATCCAGCCTTCATGTAAAGATCTGGACGTAGTGAAGTGTTGATAAGCAAGCCCCGATTTCCAAGATTATAGGAAAGGCTATACAAAAATTGAGAGTAAGTTTACTTTAAGAAGTAGATGATCCTAAGTTTTCACAATATTCATATTGTCCTAAATGATTATATATCGTATTTTCCCATCTCTAATACACGGAACAGAGTAAAGTCTGTAGAGATATAGGATTAATGCAGGGGAACCTAGACAGAATCATGGCAATACTCAAAATCCTATGTACAAGAAAACCTTTCTGATAAATGGCAGGAGTGATATGAATACATAAGCAAGTCTGATTTTTGCACAATAGTAATATATGAAAATAACATACGGTTCAGCACTGGCTGGTCCTCCGTGAATTCAAATGGGTGTTCGATATAAAAAATCTTTTGCTGGAATCCAGGGACACATTCTAAATCTTCTGCACACGCAAGCAGCAGAACCTGAGGAAAAAGAAAGAAAATAGACTTTTAACATCCACTCATTCATCCATCACATTGGCTTCTGGGAATGATACTGGGTTTAGGCTCAGTGCTCATAAAACAAAACATTGGGCTCCATGCTCATAAAACAAAATATCCATCACATCACACTTCCCCTTCAAATCTTGCTAAACAATTTTTTATATAAGGTTTTTGCTTTTATATATGTGGGCTGGTATGGAAATTACAAAATAGTAGCTTTCAAGGATAAGCTCAGTCCAGATTATCAATAAAGGATATCATTGGTCTTACTGAAAACATAGAATGTGATATTGCTACTAAAATTGCAGGTGAATACAGCTAGGCTTAAATATATGCTTAAATGAAGTTGATTTAAATAATTGATAAATTAGGGTCTCTAAACCTAGTTTCAGAAAGTTAATCACCAAGTTACAGAAGGAATTCTTTATTCAAGGGTGCAGTTTCACATGACAGAAGTTTCCTTTTATAAAATACTTCTTTTCTAACAAATATAAACTGTTGCCCTTGCCCCCCCCCCACACACACACACACCTCAAAGCGACAGCTTGTCCATTTTCCCCGTAATCAAAAGCTTGTTTACACCAAGGAAAGACTGAAAATGAAATGTCTGCATCATAGCGGAGGTGGATCTGAAGGTTAAAGTTGAATACAGTTTGTGTCACTGTTAGTATATGGTCACCAAAGGTCCTTGTCACCACAGGAATACCTTAGCAAAGGAGGAAGCTTAAAAGCGAAATAAAATTGGTTGGAAATAGGTACAATGCTAGTCTCAGTCTCTGAAGGTTTGTGTTCTATCCCTGAATAGAGACAACCACCTGAAAGTCCATTTTTCTTGGCAGCTTTTAAATGAGAACATGGGGGTAAGAACATCCAGGAAAGAGGCAGCAAGAAAAAAGTATTACTAAAGAGTTTAAAAGGTTAAAGAGAGGGGCAAAAGGAGGTAAGTTCAAGATTAGGAAAAGCCAAATCTGTATTTTTCAACCTATATATGCATAACCGCATTTTCAGAAGTATTTTCTGCTTCAGAGCAGGTGGTGTTTTTTAAAACCTGACTTTCAGCTGATGTACAGACTACTCTGATCTCAAAGTTATTACGGCCAATCTGCTGCTTGTTGGACAGCTGAAGAAAAATCAAGGAAGAGAGGGCACCTATAGTGTCCAAGAAGAAAATGGTCAAGCAAACACAGTGGTTCTGAACGACATTCACTCTAAAATTCAAATGGCCCTGCACAAATGGGTCTATTTACTCAAGACATCCTCAGCACAAAATTACAATTTTACTAATAAAAGCTCTTCAGCTGTAAAGTGAGGACAATTTCTCCCCTATACCACACAGGTGAATGCTGAAGACTCCTTTCTCCTTCACCAGCTCAGGTGACAAACTGCACTCTCACTTCTCCCAACCCAACAGCAGCACCTCACACATTTCTCAGCTCTGCCTCCACCACATTATCATCCAGGTGTTCTGATCCTTATCCTAGAGAGATGTCCTAAAAAAATCTTAACATCTGCATGTTTCCCTCTTAACTACCACTCATGGTCCATTCACCAAATCAGAGCAGTACCTTATCTGCTCTCTCCCTTCGTGCAATTCACACTCACTATAAGTTTTATGTGGTCCCATTTATAAAAACCAAAGGCAGCAGTACCCCACCTGGTCTGCATTAGATCTTCTTATTGAAACCAACTGCTGGATCATTTGTTTCATGTCACTGACATTTGCTATAAAAGCTTGGCTAGAAGTGCTAGCAGACTGTGAGAAACAGCCAGAATATTTTATGTCAATTAAGCTGGTTGTAGTCAAATGCAGCAGATGGACGCCTCTGCCTTCCATCCTGACCCACTCTGTTTGTCCCTTTGAAGGATTAACCAAGAAGAGAAAGACTTAAAGTAATACACCAAGTAAGGTGCAATACACTTGACTATTATTCACTTCTATATATCCCCATAACTGCTGCCTTTCTTACCAAGGCTTAAAAACACAGTGCCTAATCCCCTCATTCAATTATTGATGCTGATATCTTGGTTTTATTGAACATTCTCGACTCTCTAGGGGTTGAGAATTGGATGTGTCCCCTTTGGTCTTCTGGTATGACACAACTGCAAACATGAACTGACATAGGCGGAGCCTGCCCTCAAAATTGTGCATAAAACTTGATTACTGATTATTAAAAAAAAAAAGATCCTGATATGCATTTAAATGGTCACATGCACAGAAAGTCAGACATGCATTTTCTGCACACGTTTTCTCTGTGCACAGGTGCATTTTTAAAGTACCTTTCTGACTCATGGTGTTACTGAATGAATATACATAGAAATGCAATCACAGCAGAAGGAAAATTCTCCCGATCTGAAGACGCAAGCAACAACTGAAGCCAAGTTATATAACAAGTCCACATCAGAAAAACAGCCCAAGCAATAGATGCTGAAATTTAACTACAAACAACTCTTCCCCTAAAGGATTAACACGTAAGAGGCAAATCGTGTTCTGATCTCCCAGCTACCGGCATCTTAAAGTTGAAACTCTTGTCTTACGGAGCTATAAATAAAAAGCCTGCTTTGGACATCATCTATGTCAGTACTTAGAGAAGGGAATATGTCTACTTTATCAGATTTGTGACAGTATAAGTTGACTTTGAAATCCAGGCAATCTAAATAGGTCATGAGTTAACTTCTGTAAGCCTGGTACAGAAGCCTCACATAATACGGATGTAGCAAATAGAAAATGACCTTTACTCCCTTTGAAATAATTACAAGACTCAGGGTTGGCCTTGCTGTGAAAGGGAACATTTTATTCTGCTTGTGCAATTCCAGGCACTTTCTTCTTCTCAACATGTCAGACAAGACGTTAAATTTGTCACCACACCAACAGTTTTTAATTAATTATCTTTTAAAAGCACAATTATTCTTTTAATTTATTTTTCTCACTTAGAAACTTCTTTCATTGAAGTAAATGTCTATCTCATTAAAATAATTTCTGTTGAGGTTCTTCACTTTGGGAAAAAAGGTCTTTAACGATCCCTTGAAAAAAAATAAGCCGAGCAGATTTGTGTTGAAGGCAAAGAGAATATTGTTCAAAGCAGAATACATTCCAAGTGTAAGCACCATGTAAGATTTCGTATTTTTGGATACGATAAAAGGGGTTATGGCCTGATAGCTGTCTAAAAGAGCTCAGCTAAATACACTAAAAATAAAGTTTAAATCTCATATATGTAGAATTCAGATTATACAAATAATGTTCCCACATATAGTCAAGTAAGTACTGGGCAATTAGTACAAAGGATCCTTCACCCACCACTAAAAACACCACATTCTTGAAAGAATATGACAATTATGCAGCAAACTTCATTTGCTGCATGAAAATCTGAAGGGGTAGAAGTCTGAAAAGCAAACCAGGGAGTCGTGACTACTCAGACCTAGAGATCCTATATTCACTGACAAGCAGAATCAAAGTTTTTCATAACCTACTGCTTTTCAGAAATGTACAGAGTGAAGACTCATTTTTAATATCCTGACAATTTGTCTTTCTGAATTTATTACCAGTCACTATAAGGAAATGTCACTAGTTCAGATAACTCCTGTGCAAGTTTGGTCACTGGGCTAGAACTATACTTCTGATGAGGTATCAAGCCTATGAAACACCTTTTTTTTTTTCCTAAGCTAATAAAACAGCACACACATGCTGGTGACCTTGACTGACCTCAACATTTGCACTGAAAGCTGCTCACATAGAACATGGATCGGAAAGAAAAAGAGGATGGCAATTTTATACCATACTGCAGAGGAAATTAATAAAGTCCCTGATGTTAAAGTACCTTTGGGTATTACCACATCTCAAAACCCAGGGTTCTTCTCCCTCCTCTGCTGGAGACTGAAAATTAGTCTCTGAAATGACCTTCCACAGAATTTCAAAATCTTTGTGTCCTTTTTGATTCGCCCAGTTTCAGCACATGAAGAAACTCCATTTAGGTTTGACTGGATACATCATCACTCTGGAAATTAATTTTCTCACCTTTTACTGTAAACACTCTCATATCTTCATTAGCCCTACCTGTAAGAGATCAACTTTCTATTACAAAAATGCAAGCCTCAGAATATTAATTGCATTTCACACACATTCTTACGGTGTGAAATTCATCCTTGTGCAAGGCTTTATTTAAATAGAGATGTAAATGTAGACACCCGTGAAAACCATCTGCCCAGACACTAATTTTACACACAATAATGGCAAACAAATCTCATTTCATAGGGCAGTATCCTGTAGGACCATATTCTTCTACCTTTGACTTCAGGAGAGTAATCTGAAATGCAAGCAAACCAACATAAAACCCCACAAAAGAAGAGATAAATAGAGATCACACCCATTTCTAGTAATAGTAATAATCCCAAAAGTTCAAAAATTATGAGTCACTGCCTAAGAAATGAGGGGGTTGGTCAGTTGGGGTTTTTTTTGTTTGTTTGGAGTTTTTGGTGGGGGTTTCTTTGGAAATATGGCTTTGGGGTTTCTTTTTTGTTCAACTCATTTACTTGGAAGTAAGAATTGAAAATTTATGCTTCTAAGCTTTTTTCTGGAAGCATGAGAACTAGAAATTTGGGTTTTGCATATGAAAACTTCAGATTTTCATATAAAATACAGTGATCCTAAAAGCTGAGAACTGACAGGAAAAAAAGTAATCAGAATAATGAGAACTGCCGACACTGAATTAAATTGCACATGACAAAATATTTTTATCATGCAGATCAAGATCTTTGAATCTTAAAATCCTTTCTATCTTCAGGTGCTGCAACACTAGACCCAAAGAAGGGTTAGGGAGGAAGCCATCAGAGAAGAAAAACAAGTAATAAGCAGCACACAGTCACAATGAGTTGCAGAGACGATGAAATCCTGCCTTCACTGAAGTCAGTAAGAACTATTCATTCATTTTAGCTTTTTTAACTCAAGATTTAAATGAGGGAGTTATTTAAATGAAATTAACAGAGGGATACTTACACAGAATAAAGAGAGCACTGCTTTAAGTAAGGTTCTGATTCTGCATTATGCAGACTCCAATTAGAGTGTCAGCAGGTCCTAAGGCAATTGTTTCATCAAATCACATACAGACTGGACATGAAGTTCTCCTTGTCTTCTGTATTTTTTAACATCAATTGGAACAGAAAAAACACCTCGAAAGCCTGAATAACTTATCCTCTGATTGGCATAATTAACAAAGGTATTTTAACATTGCATAAAGGTATGTTGAATTATTTATCTCTGAAGGTGACTAAATTAACCAAAACACACAGTTCTTTTGCATTAATTTGATTTCTAAAGCACTACAATTTAGGGAATTTTTTATTGAATATTTTCATTTTGGAGGGAAAGTTTTCACTGTTTTAGGCTTTAACCTCTCTTCTTTTTATCAGGAAAGAGCTTCAGAAAAAGAGTATTCACGATCTCTACAGCTCTACCTCTAAATCTGATAGTGAATTCAAGTCAGTTTTGTAAGAAATGCTATTAAGATTTGGCACCAAGATTCTTCAAGGATGATAAATATTCTTTTAAAGGGCCTACATATCCATTTACTGCATAGCTCTGTCCTAAAAGTGAAAGTCACACTTGGAGTAGTGAAGGGTGGGCTATGAAAATGCAAATTAGAATGACTTTATTGGCTCAAATGAATTCAGTTCTCCTGTCACTAAGCAGCGTGACTGCGGTAGGCATCCATTAACTGGGAAAAAAATATGACAAACTCTTTTGTGAGACTACCTAGCACTGGAACTTTCTTTTTATGAGCACTTTCCTTGGGAATGTATGTTTATTATAAGAATTTTATCACATATTCAGTAAAAATTGTGCATCTTCCATGACACTGGAAATCTTGTTAAGTTATTCAAGAAGCAATTTGCCAGCTCTAGTGTCTGAACAGACAGCTGCTTTCCTTCTGAAACTCAAGACCTCTGGAAGAGGCACTATCAGTTTTTTAAGAGATGACCCCACGGTCTGTTCAGAGCCCAAAGCAACTCCACACGGCTTAGGGTTAAGAAGGATAATGTGAGGAGTGCACTAGAAAGTATGGGAGAACTTCCATGGCACCCCCGTTTGAAACCAGAGTTGTGACGATCCCTCTCTCCCCAGGTGCTGACCTGCCTGGAAGCCAATCGCTTTTTCTGCTCTTCCAGTCACATCTGCTCCCTCAATCAAGTCACCAGATAGTTCTGTGAAAGCCAGTGCCCACAAAGTAGTGTAGCTGGAAAAACATGGTCAGGTGCAAGACCATCACGATCTGCCTTTAATCTGGTTAAGCTGCCCTGAAACTGCACCCTAAAATTTTTTATTTTTTTTTTTAATACACTCTCGCTAACACATCTTCTATGCATCAGAACTCAAGCTAGCTTTGAGTTCCCTTGACTGGGACACCCAGAAAAGCCTTATACAGTCCTGGAAGGAACAACCTCTGCTGTCACAAGCAGGCACAACATATACAAATCACAAATAGTTCTTTCTGTATTCCCCAATTCTGGACCCTTATTCTGATGGTCATTTCGTAGCTTCCAGAGTAAATTTGTTCATGGTCAATTTACAGCCATTTATTCTCGTACAAGTCTTGTCTCATAACTTAATTAACCTTTCTCCTCTCTAACTCTTCAATTTGTTAGGCTAGACAAACCAAGCTCTTTCAATCTCCTCCTAAAAGAATACATTCCTTTGATCATTGCAGCAACCTTTCATTGTGCCTGCTGAAGTTTGCACATGTGCAAAATACACAAAGAATTCCAGATAAGCGTTCTCTGGAGTCTGTTAAGTGATATTAATATTTCCTTAAGCCCAAAATACGTTGCCTAATGCTTCCTAAAATTCCACTTTTCCTTTTTAAAGTCTTGTGGTACTGATGGTTCACAATCATTCTAAAATTAACTAACACACAAAGAGCTGAAAAATTTGACACCGACGGAGATACAGCCTCCATTTAGCTACAACAGTGTTAAGCAGCTTTTGAAACAGAGACAGGATTAATCTTTATGAAATACAAACACAGATTCAAACCCTCGCGCATTGCTAAATCTATGCCCTTTCTGACCAGATGGGGACCAACTCTGCTCACGAGTGGGAGACATCTTACAGTGCAGAGCCCAGGCTTAACCTTCCCTCTCAATAGAGCTTATTAGCTGAGACTTGGGATTTGCCGATAGATGGTGGCTTCCAGACTCAAGATGGCTTGTACCCATACGGCTCGGAGCACAAAATCAACTTACTGTTTCATCTATGGGGACGTATCTGAACATTGTTCAGATTTGCATAATCCAGACAATAACTCTCATCCTGGTTCATTAAGGATTGTGATGATTAATAGCAGAGGCCAAAATGTGTTACTTGTGCTCAAAATAAGTAATATTTTAAATTACTCAACTATTTAACAAATAAATACCCACCCGTCATGATTAATAACACCATTTAACAAATAAGACTCCTCAGACAAAAGGACGGGTTGGGCTCCAAGGTTATTTTTTGCTTATTTTTAGGCGTTATGAAAAAAGTAATCATATTTTGCTGAAACCCGTACACCACTGGAATGAGATTACAACTGGGTAGCCTATTTAGAGAAGCTGCACAATAAATTCATTTTACAGGGCACAGAATAATGCAAATGAGCCATTCAATAGCACTCCTGTACCAGTGAAAGAGGCATAAAGAAGAAACATTGAAAGTCAGAGTTCTGATCTAGTTATACTGCAAGGTATGGAATTACCAAAACCTAAACTGTATTACAACAATAACCTGTTCAAAGATCTGCTTATACCAAACATTTCAGTTATTTATCACCTAATGAACTAAACAGGTTGATCCTATTCTCCAGCAGTAATGACTTCATGAAACACTTAGATGAATGAAAATATGGGTCTCTCTTTGTAAACAAAGGAAATAAATTAAGAATTGCTTAAAAGTATTTATAACCCTTCACATGCAGTTGCATGGGGCAAAGTCATTATTCCACAGGAAAACACTGATGTGGCAAAAGCCATTAGAGAAAAAATTAAAATCATATTTCTTACAGCAGATAGTGGGTTTTGGATGGGATTGCTGGAAACTATAAGGAATATGATATATGTTTAATTTCCCAACAGTGTGATCATTATCAAAAAAGGTGCAACCTTCCATCCATCGTTTTCTTTATACTCCACAAAGTAATAGTAGAAAGCAATTATTACTGCACCACAAAACTGAACTTAGTGTAACACTGAACATCTGTCTTTTGTGCTGGTAAGCTAAAACCGAAAATGAGCTTGCTAAAGACAATCTTTTAAAGAATAGCATGGTTTTGAGTATTAAACACATACACAGTACTCTCATCTTGGAACATTACAAAATCAGGAACCAACCCCCAGGACTTATAATAGTACAAGGAGAAGTGAAAACGTCTGTTTTTCAACTTCAAGAAAACATTTGTTGAACATTTTCTGACCTTATCCTACAGTCACGAATGCAAGATTTTTAAAAATGAATACTTTCAAGCAAATCCCTTGATTCAAGCAAGGGTATTGGAAAAAACCCAAGCCTTGTAATAACAATTGAGAAATTGCTACAAGGCAAGAAGCCCAATGCAAACCTGTCTGCCGATTTTGACATGCTTTTATTTGACTTCAACAGGAAGAGGACAATATATTCTGTAGAACAAACTATAGACAATTCTTTTTTTTCCACAAAGTTATCTGCACATCACATGGTTATTTTTGCTTTACCACAAATCATCCTGAGCAATAGTAGTATGATAGTATTAAAATAAATAGTTCTGAGCACTGGCTTCCTATTGATTTCTGTTTAAAAAACCAAGCTCATAGAGGGATTCTCTTTTAGTAAGGACAGGGCATGTTAATCATTTCAATCTTTCTTTCAGTGGGGATGCCAATACATTCTCTGTCTTCTCATCAAATTCCTATTTCCAATAAACTCTTACGAACTTGACACTTAAACAGCTCAGCCTACCAGCTAGAACAGAAACTGCCCAGTGGTTTCAAGTGTTATAAGAGGGAATCATGAAAAACAGGGTTGAGCAATAAGACAATAAGGCTTGTACAATTCTCAAAAAACCAGACCAAAATATGTGTAATTAATACATCATGGCATACGGTACTACTTCTGCTTGTCCTATTTACCAGTTTCAGGAAATAAAGATGCATATACCAGTTTTTATTCCAGTTGGTAAAGTTTAGGGTCATAAATAATGGGGGTAATTTAAACCTTTATTAGATGTACCAACTGAGGTCATTGGAATTGCAGTAGGTTATCCTAGACAGTACACCACACTTCAACTCAATACCTATTTTACATTTACCTCACAAACCACAGAACAGAAATTCCAGGGAGGAAAATGGAAGTAGATTAGCTGTTACCTGCCTGGTCAACCTTCTTAAAGGACACACTTCTATAGATCATAGAAGATCAACCTATTAAGCTGAGCTATATAATTACACTGCAGTAACATTTCATTGAAGTCCTTTTGCTCTCCTTCCCCACTCCCCCGCCATATGCGTGTCAAAATAAAGCCCCACTACCCTCAGTTAACCTGGATGGCTGATCAACTACTGCAAGAAGTCAGAGTCTCAATAGAAATACAATAACTGATCAACTTTGAAATAATTACAACAGGGGAAAAAAGATACTTGAATGAAATGGAGAAAAATATATGCAATATATTCCTACATTGTACATAAATGTTTAAATATATGCAGATCTTTACATTGTTTTAACAAGGGCTGTTTGATAGATGTAGAGGATTTATAGTATAATTTAACATTATTTCAGCCAACAATTCAATTCCCAAACTGATTATTAAAATTATTTACACCCTTTTTGCGTGTTTTCTTCTTCAATGCTGGTTTTCAAGTGATTTTATTTTCTTTTACTAAAGAGCATTAACTGTGCCTTATTATTAGTAGGCTAGTTACCATACATATTTTCATGTTTTTAATTCATTTAACTGATATGACCCAATCTGTTGTACCACTGCTCATTTTACCAGTCAAGGGTTTGTGCATTTATTTACAATAGGCAGTAATTTTCAGGCTCCTAGAGTCATCCAGAAATAAATAGAAAAAGATAAAAAAAAAAAGACCCAGGTCTTTTTGGCAGTGCCAGCTGCTACTCGAGGAGTATTTTTAATTAATTGCAAGAACACAGTCAAAAACTTAAAAGAACTTGTACTAACTTCTGAGTTTAGAGAAAGCATGCCCCATGGGAAAGACAGCAAGTAGTTGAACATTTTTGAGCACATCACAATAAAACAGAATCTCTAAAGCTTACAGGCTCCCTTGTGTTAACAGTGACATTACATCAAGAGTGACCTTTCCAAAGAAATAAAGCCCATTAATGCTAGGAACATGATAACTATTAAAGATCAACACTTAGTAGCCAAAGCAGGGGGAAAAAAAAAATCAGTCTGGTAAATTAATTAGAACATAAATAGTGTGAAACCAAGACCTTGGTCTATAACCCTCTCTCTTATAATTGCTTGCCATTTAAAAGCTGAAAGAAATCTTTTATGTAAAAGATACAGCTATTGACCCCACATGTATTAAGAAGTCAAAGAAAATCCTGACACATTGAGAACGAGTTCTCATGAGTACCAGTGAACGCCTTAGTAACACCCTATTAAATACCTATTTCTTTACAGTAGACCTTTCTTTCTGCCATCAAGAAATGATGCTGCTGGGAAATATAGCGAGTTAATTGTTAAATATTTCAGGGCTTTTTTTGGTTGGTTGAAGAAACAATCATCACAGAAAATACTGGATAAGTTTTCTGTACCCATGAGAACATGATTTTTTAATTTTTTTTTTCCTTAGGTGAAGGGGCAGCTGTCAGTCCCGAGGCATAAGGACACACGTATGGTTGTACCCCACAAACTCCATCATGAAACCTCTACAATAAACTAACATTTGCTTTTGAAATCTGTAGTTTAAGTCAAGTTAGGTTTCTGTGGTGATTAGGAAACTCAGTGTTATTGTAGCCTCCCCACTTAACATTGTAGACAGCACTTTCAGTACATTTATTAGTTCTATAATTATCTGCATTTACCACATCTATCATCTGTTCCACATGAGATTCAACAGGCAACAGACACAAGCAATAAACATAAAACACAAGAAAGATGGTAAAAAATGTGAATCTCTGCCTTAGATTTTGCTTTTGCAACCTATATCTACATCTAAATGTGAACATTGTCACTAAAGTAGTTGAGAGAGGTCAGAGTCACATCTTTGAAATTCCTGGACAGAAAGCATGTAAGGCTTTTGCATCTGTCTAGACTGACCAGGTAAAAAGGTCTAACATAATTCAGATTTAGGGGATCTGGAAAGGTCTATTTTTTTTATTTTTTTTTTTTAATCAGAGAGGCAGATTAAAGAGGAATTACGATATTTAAGCTATTTTCTTTATAGGGTTATATTTTATTTTTATTTTGGCTGAGCTACACATAATAATGAAAGTACTGAGAATTCCTACACCTACAATATATGCATTTGATTGCAGAGTGTCCTACCATTACTGTTTGTAACAGCGGTTAATTTAATTTTTTTGCAGGTTTATACAATCAGACTTTGGGTGCATTTTGACAATGTAAAGCTGTTTGAGTTGTACATAAAAATAGGAAATCTTAAAGAAAAAACCTCAAATATCCAATAATTTAAAGGCCCTTTTCCTTGTACATAGCAATTTAAATTTACTGGAGGACTTTTTTTTTTTATGTAAGTGCTTCAAGCCTGGAAGTGATTGGGGTTCTGTGCTTGCACAGTATAAAGCAATTTAAAATTACTCAACTGCTTCAATTTTTTATAGGTACTTTTATTTGAAAATCATTGGGGTTCTGATCATGCTCAGCATTGAACAATTTTAAATTATATACATGCCTTTTTTTACCCAATGCTTCATGTTTGGGACTGAGTTCTGGGAGGCTATAGTACATTATCAGGCAGTTTAAATTATACAAGAATTTTATATTTTACACAATCTTTCATTTTAAATTTAAATTATACAAGAATTTTATATTTTACACAATCTTTCATCTCCTAAATATGAATCAGTTTGCAAGGGTGAAAGCATAAAGCATTACACTTCAAAAATAAAGCAGCATTATGCAAAAATCAGAAACCCAATTTTTCTTTTTTAAATATTGTAAAAGACCCTTTTTCCATTCAAATTCCCGTGTCTTTCTACATAGTAGGAAGTGTGAGCATTTCAGAAGCTACATACTTCTGCTTCAGTAAACTGAAATAAATGATTTCAAAGAAGGAGAACAAAGTTTAAAAGAAGTTTTCTGAGTCCAGGAGAAAGGAGAAGGATTTATTTCCACAGCATTTGACTTATCAGACTTTGTGTCAAGCAAGCATTCGAGTCCTCTGTAGCATGGATAGAAGGTGCTTAACAGCTGCTGGTTCAAGTTTATTGTAAATATTAAGTATCTCAAGTAGGAAATTCAGGTTGGACTTCAGGGACATCATTCCTGATTTAACAGGACTGATACATAGAAACCTGTTTGGTTTTTTTAAAAAAATTTGATTAATGGAGTTATTGTTCTTAATAGTCAAGAACATGCTCTGCTCTTAAGCATTGCCCTATGAAAGGAGAGAAAATTAAGGTGTGACATTTGAAAATAGCACTGAAGATGTACAAATGGAGGACTGAGAAATACAGCTGACAGGCCACATTATTAGTGAATCCTCCACTTTATTCTTACCCGATATCTTTCATCAATACTCTGCCAATATGCTTACATTTACTACCAAACAAAAATTCAATGCAAGTTGGTGGGGGGTTTTTTTGTTGTTGTTTTTGGGGTTTTTTTTGTGGTTGGTTTTTTTTTTTTTACTTTCCACCAAGATAGTCAACAAATACGAATGCGATCTAATACTTGTTTTAAAATGTGGCATCCTAGAAAGAAAAAATTAGTGACCAATTTCTTTAAAAGGGTTGTCTTCATATTTCACCTTATGCTTTTTAAGACAATGTACAAGAAATAGGATAATTTCTCACCAAGAAAAACAACCCAGTGTTCCTCTGCACATTCATTTGAAAAGATAGCAGCTAGTCCTTAAAGATATTGGCTTGCCTTACTAATCATAGGCTTTTAATTCTGTCTCTCCAATTTCAATTAGCAAGTAAACACTGACATCCTCAATTGCACTACATAGAGCTCCCGCTCCCCTTTATCCGGTTAATCATGTTCACTGCAGCTATTCCCTAGGCTGAGGTTTCAGAGTTCCTAGCTTCTGTAAATCCTCGGTATTACATCTTTTGATTCAGAAACAAACATACTAACATATCTTATCATTCAAAAACATGTGTCCTGGGTTCAGGAAGGACTGTGGTTTCCTCTCTCCCAATAGTCAGCTGCTGTGTTCCATGTAGAGCATTAAGTTGCAAAGCATTGCTAAACTCATCAGAAATGTTTTGCTTAAGTTAAACCTCATATTATTGTAATTAAAGAAGCTGTGAGAAACCGTAATTAGACTAAGTGTCCAACAAATATTAATCAGTAAAGTAATATTCTATTATTAAGAAGCAGCTATTCACAGTAGGAGTTTCTCTTGTAAGAAGCAAAACTAGGAACTGAGTCAAAGGCAAACCAGAAGGCACAGCAAATTGGGTTATTTGGTGCCTTATTTGTAGTTTATGAATGCTTTCACCTGTATTTTACTTATTTTGTATTCTTATTTTAGTGAAGAAGGTGTAAACAGGCTCCAGGCTGTGATCCTCGATCTGCTGGTTAGTCCCAATGTTCCCAGTCACTGCGATAAGGATTTCCCTTCCTCAGTTCTAACCCAAGCCAAGCAACAAACCTGGAGCGCACACCCTGGGCAAACCACTTAACCTCCCTATGTTCCCCCATCTGTAAATGAAAACAATACAATTAACATACATAGCAGGGAGGCTCTGTGATTTACTTGTGCTTTGAAGAGATCTGAAATCTTGAGTAAGAAATACTGTATAAACGCTAACAAATATTGCCTGTTTGAGGCACCATCAATAACCATTTTGCACATACAAGGAATAGGATCATGGCAAAAGCATCAAAGTTTCTAAAAATGCTGGACCTGCTTTAGCTTCTTATTTTCTTGTTACGTCCTTTCCCTTTATGTCAGTTAACAACTAATTATAGCAGTATCATAACAAGTCTCCTTTTCCAAGATGAATTTTAGGGCTTTCCTCTAAGTCTATATTTCTCTGCAGTGGGAAAATATTGAGACTCAACAGACTAGAATTTAACAGGGAGAAGTGTCAGGGATTTAATGTAAGAAAATTATTTCTAGATTACCCTATTAAATATAGTTACACAACAATAGAGTGCAAGACCACAAGTTTATTTGGTGGAGGAATCTCTAATGCAATGACTTACAAGAAAACAAGTATCAATCAAATATCTGTTCTTTCCACTTCTGAGTTATTTTACATAGATTCTGATGAAGCAATAACTGCGTTAGTAGTTGAGTTTTCCACTGCTGTCCAAATGAATTATTTTTCAAATGGCATGTTAAATCACAGATTGTTACCAGAGCTGTTATGAAATAAATGTAGCTTAAATAGATTTTCAAAACTGAGAATTTATTTACTATACCTATAATACACCAGTAACTTCCTTATTTATTGTAGATATTGAAATATCTACAAAACGCAAAATTTAGAAGTTTGAAACTCCAAATTGTATTTTGTTTTCTAATTACACAAAACAGGTGTATTTATACAGAGACATTCAAGGCAAACATCCAGGCATTATGATCTTCTCAGCACTGTTGAAAGTTATACCCAAGCCCAACTTTTACTTCTGTAATTTCCAGCACTGATAGAAAGTTCTTTATTTATTACTGAAGAAGCAACAAGCAAACCGAGAATACCATCCACAGTTTCCAGAAGAATTGCCTTTATACATGATGAAATGCAACTCGTCAATTAGAAGAGTCATTCCAGTCAGTTCATGTGTACTACAATGTTGCCTTTTCCATTTTGCACTCGTTAGTGCCTTGACAACAGCAAAGGCTTCATTAGTAACTAACATAAAATCAATATTAATATACGAAATTGAAGAAGAAAACTCTAGCAAGATGTTTTATGCTCAATGTGATACTTGGTTTCAAATCCACACAGGACATAATTTAAAAATTCTAATATAAAGTAGTGATCTACATTGTAAGAGACAAAAGAAATTTTGAAAAACAAAGCCATAATGCAAATGAGACAGTTGTGTTCATTTCTGCCAACAATAAAATTACAACCCCTTATTGTATCCATTGGCCACAGAAATAAAAGCCAAGTAGCAACAAGAACAACTATTATATGGAGCAGATGGAGAATGAGAGAGTGTTTGATCAGATGTCAGGAAAACCACTCATTTTATTACCTTTATTTAAAAAAAACCAAACCTGAAATCTAGGAAAATAGGCACAGTGGATTTGGCAATAGGTATCTACTAGTAGAAAAGTTCCTGAAAAAAGAGGTTGCTGATATAAAATTTATTCTCATGTAGTGAGACAAGAAGGCACTTGCAGGTTGTTTTTTTTTTTGGTTTGTTTTTTTTGGTTTTTTTGTTTGGTTGGTTGGTTTTGTTTCGTTTTTGTTTGGGGTTTTTTTAATCAATTGGTAAAGAAATAGAGGAAGAATTCGGTGAAAATCAATTAGCCCAAGGGGGAAGCAGACCACAATGGAGACAGCTTGCAGGAGAAATGAGACGCTGGGGGGGAGGACAAAGTTCTCATGCTTGCTCTGAAAGCTCCCAGATGATGTTACACAAGAGTGTTGCATGCATGATGGGTCCCTATTCAGCACCCCCAGATCGCTCCTAGACAACATCTCAGACTACCTGCTTTCGTATCCAATATAAACACATCAGTGTTCCTTGGCATGTAATTTGTTTCATTAACATAGTTCATATTGTTTCTACACTCACCAAAAACTGTTAAAAAGAGGGTAAGGAAGAAGGAATAATTGCTCTTTTTTCATAGCTTGCTCTAGTCAGCTTAGAGGATGGGGAACTCTCCTGCCAGCCGAGAAGGGCGAAATCCTAACCCCTCATGAAAGTCTCATCTGTGATGGAGCCAAAATCCCATCCCACTTATTATTTAAACTCCATGCCTTTTCACTTGGCAATTTACTTCTCCCCATTAGCTAGCTTCTATGTCCTAGATTTGGTTTCTCTCTTTTTTTTTTGGCTTTCATTTCTGCTCCCTTACCCTACATCCCAGAGGCTGCCAGGATTATTGGACAGTTGAAAGGGGCACATGTGCATGAATTCCCTTCACAGCTATGACAAAGACAAGAGCATCCATTTCACTCTAAGTAGTGTTCAGTTGCCAGCTATAAAAATGCAGGTGGTCTGTGTGCTTCTGGTAAGCAGCTTCAGAGAGGATTTCATACAAATACATACATAACCACATTTAACTCAAGTTTCCACTGGAAATTGCACTGCAGCTCACAGACTGTGGCAAGACTAGTACGTTATAACCTTTACCTCCACAACAATATTAACTCATTCTAAAGCTTAGTGCAGTAACACATTAAGACTTGAAGACCTAGAAATTATTAGCTTAGTTAACTCATTAGCAGACATCCATCTCTAACTAAGTTGAAGTATAAATGCAGCAAGAAATCAGCATGTTAAAAGGTCTGCCTTCAGTTAAGATATCAAGGGAAAAATTTTTCAGGGAGAAAATTTCTACTGAATAATTGATATCCATCTTTCTGCCTGTGAAAAGCCTAGGGAACAAACAATAAAGTCAATATCTTTAAGGTAGGTCAATATTAAAGCACTGCGATGAGAGAGCAGAAGACCATCTGAGACTAGCAAAGATTACATTAGGACCAAAAATTATATTAAACTGTTTTTCCCCCTGCCAGAGCCAAGCATGGAGATGAATAAGACTTCACAAAGAAAAATTAAATAAAACTATGCAATTCTGTTAATATTAATGGCATTTGTTGTCATCTGTTATGCATAACTTAGATAACATATTCTGTAAAAATAATTGAAGTGGGATTTTTTTCCCCTCCCCTGGGCAATATTGCCATTTAGGGGGGTATGCTGGAACAGTAAAAAAATCAACAAAACATTTTTTAAAATTTAGAATTGCATGGGAATAAAAACCAAAACATCCTGGAAGTACTGAATCATTTTGTTTTACCATTTTTGAACAAAATGAACAGTTAAGACTCCCAAATCAGAGTGTTTCATTTTTGGCTTATGAGCCAAATTGTATGATTTCATTCACTTTAGCTCAACATTATACTTCAACTCCTGCTGTATGTTCTGGAAGCCAGTAATTTTGTCTCTAGTCTTGTATGATAGAGTCTCCATCTGAATGACAACTCTGGACACGTTTCTGCTGTTCAGCCACACAGGAGAATTGGGTCCACAATAAGGCACCCAACCTGCAGCCTTAAGAGGCCACATACCTCACCAGGGAAACACAAATCACTATTAAATTGGCACAAAAGAAAGAGTTGCTGTTTACTAATCTTTCAAAAATGAAGTGTATAAACCAAAGAAGACACAATTTAAAATATCAATCCATTTCTGATTTCCAAATGGAGGAGGAAAAAGATAAAATTCTTTAGAAGATATTAGAAAAGTTTCAGATAAAAATATTTTGAGTTGCCTGTATGGCTCGACTTCACTGGCTCACTGGACCACTAGTTCTTACTTAATTTTTGTTATTGTTTAAAATCATTTCAGTGTGCCTTTATAGTGGCAATTAACACCTTTATTAGTTCAGCGTAGCATTCTATAGGCATACCAAGCTGACACAAGCAACAATACAAGAGGTTAGGGCGGAATCCCACCACAGGCTGAATAACTCCGTTTGGAAGAAGGATGAAACTATAGCATGACTGTAACAGATTTGTTTCTAGTGACCAAACTACACCATCCTGAGTAAAATAGAGAAAGTCAAGCTCTGCCTGTAGAGGTAATTTTCCAACCCCCAGCCAAGGCTGTGAAACTAGTAATATTTTTTCCTGCAGCATAATCTTAAACAAACCAAAGAAATAAACGTTGGGAGAAGTGGCAACACAAAGGAGTCAAGACAGGCATTTTCAAATCAAAACCACATTTTGAAGCCAAGCTGCCCACACATAACTTAAGTATTGAAAACCAGACTTGTCACCTTTGCCTAGTTTCAACGTACCAATTCACATGATAGTTTTGCGATAACTACTAATGAAAACTACCCTTCAAAAGTTTTTTTTTATTTGAACTTTAGATCTACAGATGAAGATTGAGTAAAGCTACAATAGCATCTCCAATTTACCTGCCCTAGTTTCTACAAAGCTATATTGTAAGCTACTTTCATTATGCTTAAGTGAATGCTCACCAAAGCGGATTCTGGCAAGCAGGAATCAGACAGGAACTCTAAAGGTATTGCAGGATGCCTTCCTTCTCCATTATCCTCCTTAGTTTGTATTCCCCATTATATTTAGGGTCCCCCGTTGTGCCATAAAGAACAGTGAATCTATCTTGAGCATAAATTAATGTGAAGCTATTGCCGCAGTTTCTTGCTTCCCCTATGAATTCTTTCTACAACACACCTGTTTTAAACATGCAGTAATTATTTTGCTGTTACCTGCTACTAGAAGGAAGGAAGCTTGATAGCAATGAATTGAACTTGCCCTTTGTCCCCTTTCATTGTATCTGCCTACACCAGACGGCACCAAAATGCAACTCAATTAAACACAGCCCTCTTGTCATAATACGAACAGAAGCTCTCCTCACAGCAGAAGCAGGAAAGTTTTGCCATGACACTCCTTGTTGCATTTGACAAGTTTATTCAAAAGCAAATATTTCAGCTGGGAGGTCTGTCATTCTAATCCTGTTCTTTATGCGAGAGCAGCTAATGCAATTTCAGCTACCTGAATAGAAGGGCTCTTGCTTCCAGATGTTCCATTGTGCCTTGCAGACAACAACTGCTATAGGACTGACACCAAAAGACAGGTATTATAAGTATTTTTGCCATCGTTAGCTTCCTCATAGCATGGGGTTTACAGCTTCCTTGTTGATTCCTGTAATTCCGACAGGGATAGCAGAAGCCAGTGTAATGCTATCCTTCTACAGGCCTGTCATAATAGCAACTGAAAGAGGGCAAATGTACTGAACAAGGTGGTAAACTTAAGTTACTCCTGAGCTATTGAAAGACTGTTTAAAAGATGAAAAAAGGATTGATTCAATGAATCAAGGCTTGAAGAAAATTGTAGACTGCTTGTACTTCCAGGACACAAACCTCAAATTGCAGTGTCACAGATTAGCTATACTTACACTGATTGGAGATACAGCAAACCTGCAGGAACACCAGGGCACAGAGAGAGACAAAGAGCTGGAGCAGCCAAGCCAGTATGAATATTACAGCCAGCTGAGGAAAAGACTGGGAAAGAGGCAACAGCCTAAGGCACACAGGCATGTCTGTTGCCTGCCTTGTCACAGTAAGGCTAAGTGAAAGAAAATACACACAAAAAACCCTCCTAACAAAGCAGGCATTAGCTCTTCCTGCTGCATGTATTAACACTGGCTAACCAATAATTTGGTTTTATTTCATTAATAACGTATTAGTGTTTATAATCAGCATAATGTGCTTTTTTCATCTGGCCTCTACAAATACTAAAGAAATAAGCCTTATCATGAATCTGTTGAAGTTTGGGGTTTTTTTTAATTCCATTGGAAAATAGCAAATAAATGTTAATAAGGCCATGCAGGAAGAATAGTGAAAGAACAAGAATGTTTAAGTCTACATGTAGAAATGCTTTTAACAGATTGAGATTTACATTTGTCTTTGCTTCTTAATATTAGTTTACATTTATTTGACATGCTGTTTATTGTCCAGTAGTAACATGTTTTCTTCCCCCTACCTGTGATTTGTAATGTATAAGCAATATTTATCTAGATATTAATGTGGAGGTTTTTTTTAAACATGAGCTTCTGCTAGGAAATAAAGAACTTTCCTTATAATATATAATGTAACTAATAAGCTGCTCCACAGGACTGCCGAGCATTTGCAGTTTTCTCTAAAGCCAACGGTGGTTGTAGGTGCTCAGTTATTTCCCATAGCTAAGACTCACATAGGTTCACATGTAGGTTGGGGAATAAACACTGCCCCAGAACAAGTCTACCACCCACACCAAGCACATCATGCTTTGCCCAGAGCATCTGTGAGTAAAGACACTTAGTAACTGCATACCCATATAGCAAGTGTAACAATCCAAAATTCCACTTTACTTTCAATTACTCAGTCATGAGCAATCACTACCTAACACCCTTACGAATATGTTTTTTAGTTGCCAAAACCTTGTGGAAAACAATCTGTCCTACTCGTTTTCTCCTTCAGAATAGAGGATGTGCTATAAAGATCAAAGTCTGATCCAACTGGATCAGGAGTCAATGATATTTAAGAAGCAGCATCACCACAGCTTATCCAATTCAACAGCAGCAATCTATTTCCTAAGTGCAGAGCTGCATTCATACACCACGAATGGCTCACACTCAGTGAGATGGAAAGAAATGGTAGTGTCTCAACTTACATAGAGAATGATTATTATTCTCTAGGCCATTGGAAAAAATCTTCTTATTTTGAAGTACTGTAAGTGATCCCCTTTTCTCTGGAAGAAAAAAGTAATTGCTTCTGATTTGCTTGTTTTCAAAGCATGATGATGCATCCTTTTCTTCTGTACCAATTCATGTAACAGACATACATAGGCTGTTCAGATATGCCAGTTCTCATCCATATGCTATTTTCTTTGCCTAGTGTTTTGGAAAAAAAAAGGCTACAGCACAAAGGCAAGCAGGCAAAAATGCGGAGCTGTGCAGTGATGCTAAATAGCAATAGAGATGTTCTTCCAGAGACTTGACTGCAGACTGCACCCTCCCTTGTTAAACATACTAACTAATGTGAGCAAATTAACCACCTGGTCTATATTCAACTTCCTTTTCAAACATCTATTCTCTTGCAATTCCTTCCTCTGTTAATCTAGTATTGAAATAAGAGAAAAATCTGTGCAACTTTAGAATATAAATTGTTGTTAGATGGTAATGTGGTGCTCCATCTATATGAAGTATACTGTTTTTCTAACTGCAGAAGGATAGGAGGACTGGTTTGTACTTAAACTTAGAAAAGCGGGTCAAGTCTCCAGCTTTTGTTATCAAATGTCTTTCAGAGTGGTTGGCAGGCTTGTGACTGACATCCATGAGGTTTGGCTTGGGTCCTTCACAACTTTGAGGAAATGTGGATAACAGCTGCCTCGTCTGCCTGCCTGATCCCCATCTCCTTTGTTTACCCAGTAATTTGGGGGGACAGATAATCAGTTACATCTCTTGGCAGCACATAGCCTCATGCTTCCCAATCTCAGTCAAGCGAGACATAAGAAACCCTTGAGGCCACGTCTAGATTTTCTCCCTTTTCTACAGCACAGAGCACACAGCTCCTGTTATAATAAATCATTTCCTGAAATGGTAACTGACAGAGTAAAACCACTTTGAATAGTAGCATATTTACACCAGATGTGAACATAGGTCACCAGAAAGAAGTTCAGATTAAAACAGATGGAGAATCAATGAGGCAGAGAGCTATAGGAAAGCACTTCTAGATGAGAGAAGCAGCAAGGAAGGCTGTGACTAGACTCTGGAAAGGGAGAGACTCTCTGAGGGAACATGGGAAGAAAGCCACCAAAGTCCCGATGATCTTCCTTTTTCTACACTGACAGAAGCTGGTTTTGAACTGAAAGATCCTAAAAACGGTTCTAAAACTTATGGAAATCAATAGGAACCTGTCCGGAAATCATAAGGGGTTTTGGATCAGACAAACAATGAAATATTTCCTCATAATATAAGAAGATCACATTTATAAGATCATGAAGTGAGAGTAATAAATATCCAAACATCTGTCATAGTGTTTGCCAGGGGATAACAGTAGATACATAACATAGGCTATTCAATTTTACACCAATGCACAATCAAAGTAAGGGTTTTAATGATACCTTTCACTGAAAGAAAAAAGAATAAATGGATGAAAAAGGGTAAAATATTGTAGGATCTGACAATAGAAAAAATATAAACAGAAACAAAGGCAGAGTATCTTAAAATGAGTCAGATGATATGCTGAAAATACTATTTAATACAGTCATTAATTTTTTATAATCATGGGAACTTTCATTTCCTATAGAAAATATTTCTTGCTATCTTATGTTTCATCCCACCAAGTCAGGGCTTACAGCAAAAAAAAAAAAAAAGTGTATTATCACATTCTCTCAGAGACTTCGAAAGCTTCATTGAATAAGTGACATTGGTTTATATCCTTCCTTTCCTCTTTGCTGTTCTGTTTTACTTACATACTCCCAAAATCAACAGTAAATGCTTCAAAATGTCTACTTCATCATGGAACAGTTTTTAATATTGTTGGTACAATTTTACAATAGGCAGTAAGGGTGCAAACTATGAGAAATAGATGACCTAACTGCTCTTTTTATATCGAGAATATATGTTCACATCAGTGATGCTTAGGCACACTGATGATCCAGGCCATATTAGTCCTTGAAATTGTCTTCTTTTTCAGAGCACTTACATCAAAAGCAACATTAAGCATATCTGACTTGATCCAAATTCTAGTAACATTAATGGCAGTCTCTCCTTGGATCAGATCATTAGTTTCCAGGGCACAGATAAGAACCCTGGGTATTCTTCCCATTGCCAGCATGTTCACAGTCAAAAATTTCCTTCTTAAGAGTCCCTTAAGCTCTCTTCTTTCCCAGTCCTCTCAGTTTCTTTTCATCGACTTAAAAACAGGATTTGAGAGAAAGTCTCTGCTTATTTCCATGCACTAGCAGCATGATAGTAATCNAAAAAAAAAAAAAAAAAACAAACACCACACTTACTGGGTTTTTGACTTTTAAATGACATGGCTCAGTAAGGGTCCCCCAAGTGTGAGGACAGGTTGACAGAAGTAGAGAATAATCATTTGCAAGAACAATCTTTGAAACAAGGTACTGCAGTCAATTGAATAATGAAACACCAGCAGCTCCACAGGCAATATTTTTCACTTCTATAAAGAACAAAGTTATAGGACTTTTTCATTTAGAGGGCTCAAAAAAAGCAATAGATGCCGCCTTTGCTTAGGCTCTAAACATTTTCTTCTTACCCACCTCACCTTTCTGCTAACTCCTTTCAACACTCCCTTTTATAAGAATGTTCTATATCAATGCAATTTGATGATAACTTCCTTCATTTCCTCACTGCCTTAAAAACGTTCCCTAGATAGACACAGCAATCACATTAGGAAGCTATCCAGTTGCCCAAAGCTTTCTTTTTCACTTAGAGCATACCTACCCACGTATCCACTACTAGAGATGACAATCTGCTGAGCTGAATCGGAGTGAGCACACACATTAAATAGCAACCATCAAATAGATCCGTCCCTTTTTATGCTACTAGACTTGTTACCAAGATACTTTAGCTTGTTCACTAATCCACGACTTCTCCCGTTGCCCACTTGCTATACAGCAAGGGAGTTTTCTTTGCCTAGCTCACTTTTCATAAGCCCATTTCAATATAAAGTCTGCCTACGTGGCAAACAAAAGCCATCTGTCAAAGGGAAGAGCCGACTTTGCTAGCAGAGATTTCAGTCCTACATGTTGGGCACTGCAGTGATCCCGTTGTGCTACCCGTGTCTTTAGTGAAAGCAGGTAGGAAATCTGGATTAAAAAAAAGATAATATCTGACTGGTAACTTCACTCCCTAGGCAGCTTCCCCAGCCTTTTAAAAGAGAAGCACTGTTGGATTGGATTCTTCTGTACTTTGGATTCATGATGACAATAAGGAGACATAATAGCAAGGTGGGAATTGGGTAGCACTAAAGAGGAACTCCTTGAAGGGCTGTGATAAATGGGAAAGATCTAGCTAAAGAAGGTATACCTAGAAGTCCTGTGCTTTTGCGAACTCTGTGGCAAATCGCTAGAGTATTACAGCTGCAGACCCAAGTTTCAGACTGCATTTTTAATTTCCCTCCCCCAAAATTGCTATATAGGGGACTCTTCAATAGACTGAAGTCTTACATGACATGTAAGGCTCGTGGCTTCCAAGACTACTTTGGCTCCCTTTTAATATTATTGTGATACTATCACTGGGAATATTTCCAAAGAAGCAATTATAAATCTTCTTAGAATTCTACAGTTCTTAAGATGACATAGATTTTAAAGTCACAAAGAAACACAATGATCATCCAGGTCCAAACTACTACATAACAAACACCAAATATTTTTCCTCAGTAATTCCTCCTTCTAGTTCAATGACTTTAGCTGTGTGCCAAGAACGAGAAGATATTTTTTCCTCATTGAAATAGCTTACTTAGGGACTTAATTTCAGCAAGGATCGTAAAACTATTAGATCAGAATCCTCATGTGATGGAAACACTAAATATGGAGCAGAGCCAGTGTCAGAGTAGTGACTCCCAGCAACTGCTAAAATATTAACACCTTCCTTCTTCCCACTCACTGGAAGATGAGACTTACCTACCTCAGCCCAGAGGGGCTTTCCATGGTGTGGGGCTTCAGGTAATGGCCCACAGTAACTCAAAAGTAGTCCATATGATAATTTCATCATGTAGCATCTTTTAACAACAAACCAATACCACATTAAGCTGCTAATATAACTATACCAACAGAGGAAGTAACAAACAGAACCCATAGTGAATGACGTTTATTATTATTTCTTCTTACACAGCATGCCAAAACCTAACTTTTACCCACTCTGAAGATCAGAAAATAGAAACTGAGAGTCTGGTAGAAAAATCTGCTTGGAAGAGAGCCATTAGAACACAAATGGGATAATACTTGCTGAAATACAGAGATGACTGGTTAGTTTTCAACATAGTAGCTTTTTCTCAGAAAAGGTAGTTTTACCAAGAATAAAATGTTTCAAGACCATGTATTTCTGTTTAAACCTGATTTCAGTGATGCCAAAAGAAATGAATGGTGTTTTGACCTGCATAAGAGTTACATAATGCCAAAGTATTTCATATTTAAAATCAAAATACAGTACTTCAATAATGAGAAAATACAGAATTTAGACGATTCCAGAGATTTGTTTGTTTTGGCAGTAATGTTCCATAGTAGTTTTTACTAGGAAAAATTCAGAACACAGTTTTCCTGAAGTGTTTTCCTTTCCCTTAGAATACCAGTTCCGCTTCCCAGCCAGTGCTAATCCAATCCATTTAATTGAAATTTTTTTTCACTTGATCTCAGAAATCCCAACCCAGGTGCTCTAAATTCCACTGTCTCCTAGGGGTGTCATCTCTAATTGTAACCCTGAGAAGAAACATGCATTACTTCTGTTAATTCATTAAGCAGGGGAAGGCTCCTCAGCTTGTGTCATCGTGGTCAGCAAAACAAACCTTGGTTATAAGCATCACAGATAGATGTGTGTACATTTAGAACATATCTGAATTGCTTTTCATGTTTGCTACACAGTTCTCAAGCATATTTACTTCTGATTTTCAAAAGCAGCCACCCCATTCCCCTAAAGGTATCAGGACTTTTATAATCAGCTTAGTAAATATACTTTACACCTTAGACGAGGGTGTTGCGAATATATTTTATTAAGGTTTTTGTTGTATGTGGTTGTGTGGGGTTTTTTAAACCTGTTTGTAAATGAGGCATGCTGATAAATCCTCCCATCATTTAAACACTGTTGTATGACTGTAACTTATTCCCCAAAACTAGGGTTTTCAAACACTGGCTACCTTGGTTTCTACTTGATGTGGTTACATGGGTAAAAAAAAGCTAGATACAGATCAGCCTGCTTTTAATAGGCAACTCTAGCATGCACAGGTATAGTTTTAATCCTATAGGGCTGTATCGGCCCCAGAGAGATGTTCTGCTGATATAGCTAAACTGGCATAACTTTTGTTGTATGGGCAAAGCATTAAATGAAAGCAGAATTAGACCAAGAATGAACATTTCTGAAAAAGTCCACTTATCACTCTTAAGGTGGGAGCCCAAACAATAGCACTCGGAAAGTTAATACAAGGCAACAATAGAAAGTGGCAGCGCACATCACCCAGCCTTCATTGCTGTACAGAGAAAAGCATATAATCAAATGAAAAGCAGCACAATGCACATGCAATCACACACCTCTTACAACGACAGGAGAACTACTTCATCCCTCCCACCGCTGCACAGTTGTAGAAATTGTAGGCTCACCTCCTTCCTACAAGAGTTCACCTGAACTCTTAATAAAAATACACAGGACATCAGAAGTGATGCATCTGAGTATCATCTTTGACACCATTTCACTAATTTGATAGAAACGATGACACCTGGGTGCCACATCCAAAAGTCAGCTTGATTTCCCTCAACCCTTAATTGTCATGCAGCATATAATGCACCTTGCTCTGATATTCCTGGCAGGAAACAACAATATTAGCTATGAAACCTGTAGGCTTCTGCCAAATTCACAAATACTGGCAGCAAAACCTATGGAAGGGGCAGACAGGGCTGGGAAAATGAGGAGTAATTTAATGCAAGTGTTCTGTAGTGCTCCCCAGGCTCCATGATTAGGGATGTCAAAAAATTTAAGTGCTCCTTCTGGTTAATATTATGGAGAACTGATTATTACTCACTATATATAAGGTTTTCTAAAATGACTGTATTTTTCATAAGTAAGTCTCTCATTTTGTTCGCTAAAGTGTATTTTGCATTGTGCTCAATAATTTCCCCCCCAAAGTGAAAGTTAATTGTTAAGTTCTGATTTTAACCATGATTTCCTTTTACTTAACTTATTTTTACTCCCTGGTGGAGTAGATAATGGTATATGTTTTTTAAAAAAATAGAGAGAAGAAAAAAAACAGAAATACATTTGCTAATGCAGGTAGGCATAACTTACTTTGAGGGCTAGATTGTTTCAAACACACACCATCTAATTTTCTCAGAGAAATGATTAAAAAGCCCATTTAGAGATTGCTTCTGAAGGTGAAAGTACCCATGTGTACAAGGTGAGTGGAAGTTATATTTATATATTTGCCTATAATTCCAATGCTGAAGAGTATGTACAGGTCACTTTGATTCATTGAGCTGGATACACCTTACAGTCACGTTTACGTAACAGAAATAGTCCTGATTAATCCAGAAATTTTCAGTAATTAACAGCTGTGCTCTCCTGCACAGCTGAATAGTTCATTAGAGAATTTAACCTAACTGCAATATGTCTAAAGAAGAATAAAATATATTGAGAAAGAACTGTAATGCGATAAGCATAGTCAGCAGTCACCTGTTAAAACAAGTGAAGCAGACTTTTAGTTATGAATTTTTTTTCCCTTCAAGGAGGAGCTGAAGGGAAAGTTTGTTTCTTGATTCAATATAGAAAAATCTGCTAGTGAAAATTCCTCATCTCTTTGATGTATAAACATTTTATTCCTAATGAGTAAAGACTTAAGTGGTAGCATCCAAGAGCTAATTCTCTACAGAATAATGATCTGCTACCTTCAAAACCAAAGATTTTCATGGAAATACAGCCTGAAGTTCCTCAGAAAGGTCTTTAGTTTGGTTTAATTTTGATAATCCAGATGTGTTCAGTGTTTGGTAGAAGCTCTGTTCCTGAAATAGAGATCAGTCTCGCACAGTGGTAAAGTGATGCAACTGCACAGATAAACCATTGCAGTAAAACTCTGAAAAGATCCAGTATGAAATGGTGGGGATACTTCCTGTAAAGTACCACTGTTTTCCAGTACTTAATCTTTGTATGTGCTAAATCTCAGCATTGAACTAATGTCAAGCATCAGTTTGATATTCCGTTATCCATCAGCTGTCCACAAATTCACATTCAAGAATGTGATTTGCCCATTGTTAGTCTTCTGATCCACAGAGAGAGATGTTTCTTTAGTATGACTATTCTGACCTATTTTAGGATTGTACATCAGGTAAAGGTTAAGTACACTCCAAAAAATACCTAGTCTTCTTCACTATTAAAATAGCCAAGAGAACTAGGTCAGATACAGACATACACAGTCTAAAATGAGATGAGATGTATGTAATGGAGCACACAAAGAAGGGTCATTTATGAGAATCTGGTTATCTACCTTTCTTTCTACATGCACAAATATGCTTAGTCTGATCCAACTGCTCCTGTAGTTGATGAAAAGTTACCTTCTTTTATTGCAGGGAAATCTGATACCTCAGTTCCTATTACAGCCACAAAACTATCTTGAACTGCTTTTATACAGTATATATTTTTATCCGTCCTTATTTATTGAAAACAGTCATAATGAAACTCAACTGGTTTCTTAAGCGTTTTATTTCTAACAACAACATCATCGAGATAAAGTCTCTGCTGGAAAGCTGATGGAATGAAAGTGTTCATTAATCACTAGTACATAAGTGCACGGGAAATGCAAGTCTATATTTTGGTTGAGAAAGAGGTAATTTACAGTTGCCCACATTCCTCAGAATCGATCCAAATTCTGTAAGAGGTGCATAGCACATCAGTCCATAATCAAATGTTCTTTAATAAGATTAAGAGGTGTTGTGTTTTTGTTTTGTTTTGTTTTGGGGGTTTTTGTTTTTTTGGTTTTTTTTTTTTTTGTCAATCCACAGGCAATAGGAGGTTTTCTTATTACCCAAAGTCTAGAACTGAATGTGAAATTAAGGATAAGTCATTTGCCACACAAAGATAGTGTCTGTTATTGGAATTTGAAGTGCAATTAATTAGGCACTTACTCAGAGTGATTTATCCTACCCCTGTATCCACTGGTGTTGTAAATGCCTGCTGTGGATACCAGACGTATCACACTCTGCTTTACATATTAATCTGATTCTAGAACTGTGCATAAACACTGTTTTGAAGATTAACAAAATTTAAAGAATTTCATAGTTCCTAAGATTTCCAGCCAAAGCAGCTGATAGCTACAGATACACCCAAACTCAAGACTGTTACTGTACACCACAGAAAAGTATGCAACCAAAGGATAAACACAGTCACCTACCTACAGAGTTCTGCACTTTTTTTTTTCCATGCTTTTTTTCATCAGTTTTGTTTGTTTTCAAACCTGCAACAGTCACACATACAGGTTTGGCAAAACACACAAGCACTCCCTCGGTGCATTTTGCTGATTCAGGTTTGGTGTAAGAATACACTTGAATACTTTGGCTTACAACTTCAGTCCAAGTGGGACCGATGGAGGGACTGGCTCCCTATCTATTCCAAATAAAACAATGAAACTTCCAGAATCTTGACTGCCCTATTGCTATGTCGTTTCCTTATAAGAGTCCAAAAGTAGTTCATTTTGCAATTAAAGCAGAAAGCCATTTACTGCAAGAGCCTACTTGAATTATTTTTTCCTGCACTGTTTTTATCAAACTGAAAATGTGTCCATCATTTGTAGAAATCTTAGAAAAAAGGTTCATATGCTGAGCATCTTCTGTAGCTGAAAGTTCCTCCTTGCATCAGAAACCCAGAAAGCAATTCCATTTCAATGAGTACACTCGCTGCTGACGCACGTGCTAAGCTGGCAGAATCCGCAGGGCTGCCTGCATTCTGCTGTCCTCTTAGCAATGTGCCAGTGGCAATGTGCCTGTGCCCCCAGAAGTTTCAACAAATATGGAATCCCAAGTGCCAAAGAAAAGAGAAAGAGGGAAAGGGTTTTCTTTATCCTCCATGCAGCGCTTTGCTTCCCTCAGTGACAGAGAGGGCTCATTCCACACAGGTGTGGAACATGCAGTGGTTATTTACCTGCACAGGTGAATCTTGGTGAATTACATATCTACTTTTCCAGAATTTCCTGAGATTACATGAAATCACATAACTTAGTGGGGGGGTGGGGATGGGACACCCCATCAAACTTGAACGGTCACAGATTGTGTCTCTTATGTACTCCCCAGCTACCCAGGCTTAGGCTTGCTTAACTAGGAGGTGCTACAATGGAGCTACTACAACAGCTCCCAGCAAGGACCACTACACCTCAGGACAATACTGGTGGGTACTGGGCTTGAGTAACACAAGCACTACTATTTCTGACACACGGAAGTGTAGGTTCCCAGCTGGAAAGGCCCTGCATTGATTTTATGGCTTCAAACCATCACTTAATCTGACTTTATATCTCTCTTCTATGCCAACAATAAGCTGTAGTTTCATGTGTCTGGATACTCATCTGCTCAATAAAAGAGGAAAGATAAGAAAGAGGAACATGAAATTTTGACAAACATCTGGCAGTTGTTGCAGTACTAAGCTGCAATGCAGAAAATACAATTGAAAAGATTAAATTAAATAAAGATTAATAAAAATAATAAATGAAAATAAATACAAACTAGCTTTTTTCTATGGTGTTTCTCTGCTCCAGTGCTGATGTCAAAGGGTAAAACCAAAATAAAGAAAAATCAATGCATTACACCCAGAACACCTACACTTCATTCTGTTGGATTTACAAACATGCATTATTCTGGCTTATGACCCAAAAGAACATAAAACTTTTTCTTCCTTAGCAGTAAAGTTGTTCAGAAGGTTGTTTTGCATTTTGTTTTTGCTTCATCAACTTCCCAACCCTCAGGGGACTCACCTGAATTGCTGAGCGTGGAAAATGGATTAGCCACCCTGCAATGTCCACGCTCCATATTCTTCCAACAATTTTTGACTCGTGTATGAATAAGTCCATTCAAGAGAAGAACATTCAGGTAAAACACCATAAACATCTCTAAGAATAACAAACCCCTGCAAAACTGTCAGTATGTCTAAACAGACCTACTCACCTCTATATAAAAATTATATATAAACACTCAGATTTGGTCAGTTTTCATATCTGGACCATATAAAGTAATAAGGTTGCTTTGCATCTTTTACACTAGTTCAGGCAATTAGAAAGCAAAGTCAGATCTTTATAGAAGCTGATCAAAACAGAACATTGATTTCTGAACCAAACCAAGCAGTCAAAACACATGGTCTTTGCTCAGATGCCAAAACCACAACATCCAGATTTGTGTCCAAATAGAACCTATCATAATGTAATCATTAATCAGTCTGATTTAGAATAATGTTTGCAACAACTGATTACTGCTGCACATAACCATTTGTCCTTTAAAATCTGAAAATGTTTCCCCTACCATTCAAGACAATGCAACTAATTCTGCCAGTATGCAAGGGCTGGGCAGAAACGCCAGTGACTCATCTCAAAAGGATGGAGTCCTGCCTAAAATAAATAGTGCATACTTTCAGTATATTCAAAGGCTAAAAGCCACCATTCCTCTGGAGACACTCATGATAAGCACGTGTACCCAGTTACGCTGTGACTTGTGACTTTAAACATCATTGCTCCCGAATCATGCGCTGCAAGTATACAGTTTTGTTGCTCTGATTATTAGATCAAATTTCCATATGTTGAAGTTTGAGATTAAAAGAGAAACAGCTTCATGCCACACAATAGCAGGAACTATGAAAATAGCTGTCATGCATGTAAAACAGAGTTAGAATTGCACTTGGTGAATATCATTAGAAATAAGAATTAATCAGATAAATCAGGTAAAATTTGATTCAAGACAGATTTTTGTTTATTCTTTCACAATATATACAAATAAACTGCTGCTGTTCAGGTTCAGACATCACTGGGAGGTTCCCGCTTGGGGATGTCCCATTTGATATGGGAAAAAAATAGCCCTGACAAATCCAGATTGACCATCTGAACTGGCAGGAGAAGGGGAAGAACGTAACAGAGCAGATAGGAAGAACTAAAGTATTTTTTTTTGCTGTGAGGGTGCTTACTCCAGATACAGGTAGAGTTGGGGGCAGGCATAGGCAACAGCTCAGCGCACACAGCAGGGCACCAGCACTAACATGATGGCAAGTGGCATGCGCTTGGTCCCTGTGAGCATCTTTGTGCATTTATCTCATGACTGTCACACCAGCAGGCAGCGGAGCCGCCAGCAGCAGAGGCTGATCTCCTCGCAGTTTGTTCTCACTGGGTTGAGAGATGAGGGCGGTGAGGAGGTACAAGGCAGAACAGAAATCCAAAGGGCTGCAAAAAGTTCAAACCCGGGGTAACAGGACAATGTTTATATACAGCTGCCCATTCACTACAGCCTTTTCCTGTCACAAGCATCCTGCCTAAAAGAAGATATGTAACTAGACAATGGGTGAAGGAAAGATGTTAGAAAGAAACAGAATTAATTTGTGTTTGGAAAGAAGAAGCTGTGCCCATCTGATCTTTTTGCTTCTCCAGGGCATAAGGAACAGGAGACCCTTCTCTTGCACTGCTGATTGCTAAACAGTTCATTAAAAAAGAGTTTCAAGTAATTCTGTAACTGGGCATAATTCCACCTAATTGAAAACTGAACATTTCACTGTTAACATCATTGAAGGTCTGCGCCAAACTACTTTCATGTGAACAAATTGTTTTATCTGCCTTAACGTACAGCCTGGCATGTAAGTGGCAACACAGAAGTGATGTCAGAAGACATCATAACAAAGTGCCTACACAGCACTGCTCAGCACCCGCAGCATCCCTATTTGTCTCTAGAATTATATGTGCTTTTCTCCAGACTTGTCTAACCACTTGATTTGTGTTTTGGCACTCAAACAGTAAATGAAAACCTTTCCCCACTGAATTTAAATAATGCTGATGTTGCAATAGGAGACAATGAAGCCAACATTCAACATTAATAGTGGAATCCATTCCTCATTACTGCAGACTGGTTTCAAAGAAGAAAAGAATATTTTCATCAAAACATTCTCATTACTTCATTTAAATGCTCCATCTTCCATAGGGATCCAGAGTTACTTATGCTTTTGCATAAAATATCTAGTTATTTATACTTTTACATTCACTATAACTCAAATCCAAAATAAAGACGTGAGAGGGTCTCTGCCACAGGGAGGTTGTAGCATAGTTCTGTCTGAAAGTTTTAGCTGGGGGGAAGGGGGGGCATTCATTTTTATTAGGAAAAAAAAAACCTAAACCACAACACATAGATAGGAAGAACTAAAGTACTTTTAATCATTTCAAAGAGGGCCTTTTAATATACTAACAATGGACCTCAGCTCCAAAATACCTATATCCATACCACAATGCCCTGGTTTGAGCAACACAGGACTAACTTCTCTTCTAATGCCTGGGAAAACTGCACTTTTAGAAGACTCTAGTGTCTGAATTTGTGAAAATATTTACTTTATAGCCAGCTATGGTATGTGGGTTTCAAGGTTACATTTTTTTTTGAGCTCGCCAGGTACAGGGATGAGGAGGAGTAAGACCCAGGCGCTTGACCCATGCTGGCCAACAGGATTACTTCATACCATGAACATCACATTCAATATAAATTAGAAAGTTTGCTGTGTAGTTCTGTCTTCTATGATGGCTGTGATCCTGAGAACTTCTTGCCCTGGTGCCAGACCCCTGAGACCTTCCCTTCCTCCCGAAGCCGTAGTGCTCAGAGTGCCCAAACATTTGCTGTCCCCAGAGTGCACAGTTTCTACTGATAGAATTGGCTGAGTATAACCCCTGTATATTTTATATTGGTATCGGGATCAATATTGGTTCTTTAGTGTTATTAATGTTAATTATCTAGTGTTATTCTATTAAATCTGTTTATATTTCAACCCTCGGGTTTCTTTGGTTTTTTCCACAATTTCCCTCCCTGGGTCATCGAGTGACAGAATAATTGTCTAAACGACAATAAATTGTTGTGGGTTTCTCAAGCCATAACACACAGCAACAAAATCAGCGGAGATCCTTATCATCAGTCTCTGCAAGGACCCCATGAGAAAACTCCCAGTACAAGTGGTTATGAGCAATTAACTTGGAAAACCCTCTAAGGAGGTGTTCTCATTGCTCAGCATCACATTTAGCATGATGGGGTCTTAGGGAAAGATTAAGACACAACCGCAGCGTAAATTAAATAATTATTTTAAAAACTCAAGAGCCTTCGTTCCTCTTACTTCAGAAAAAGACCACCTTCTACCAAAACAAATGTCAATACAGAAAGGGAAGCAAATGACTGTCAAAGAAGTCACATAGCACAAAGCTAATGAGAAACAGGTGAAAATCGAGTTTTCTTGTAGATCTAAAGGTAGATTTAATAAGCACAAAAATACCTTCACTGAGTAAATTCTCACCAGGTGGGCAGCATGGCAGGCTGAAGAGCTGCTTATGAGACACATGCATGTAGCTGGGACTTGATAGAAGTTTGTTTATATTCATATTTATTGGCTGGTCTAATGTTGCTACATTGCTTTCCCAAATTCCTGCTGCTAAATTCTTTAACAAAGAGCTAAAAAAACATTACCTTTGAAGCTGTATCAGGAATAAGAAATAGCGTAAGCCCTTCGGTATCACTCTGGTTAAACACCAAAAAAAAAAAAAAATTAATACTTTTAGGTAGTCAAGAAAGAGCCTTCCTTCAAGACCACACAAACACCAAGCAAAAATAATTCTCTTCATATAGATCGTCATGAAGGCATATATTTTGCCCCAAAACTCTTCCCAAGCAACTAAAGTGAGGGGGAAAGGTGAAATTAGATGCAGAATTTGTTCCTGCAGTGTAGTCATTTGCTCAATTACCAGTTTGGTAGCAACACCTCTATGCCACCAATAGCTATCAGTGCTCCTTTGTTTTAAGCAGAACAAAAATCCAAGGAGACGTGTTCCTTGCCCTCAGGAGTTTAAAGTCCAGAGAGACAAGAGACAGAAGAATGACAGGATCACAACTAAGAGCTGTTCCCCCTCCACACATCTCCTTTGCAAGTCTGCAAAAGTCCAGAAGGCTTAAGTAATTTTATATTACAAAAAAAGTAAACAAAGAACTGCAATTTAAATAAGCTTATAATAAAACCAGGACACAGCTATATTGCACCTGCAGCTTCATCATGGATCCATACTGGTCATTAACTCTGTCAGTGTTCAAACACCTGTGACAGCTTAGACATTCCTGCAGTTTTCAAAGCTGGTACAGTCTAAAGAGCATTTTAAATCATTCTTTCATATCACATTTCCTAACTCAATGGCACAGGTAAAAAGAAACTATCTGTGTCTTTTTTGCATAACCTCATTTGCATATCATTAAAACAATTAATATTATATAGGAATTTCTACCAAAGTATTTTCAAGTCTTCTAGCTAGCAACACTCCAATTTGTAGACTGCAAGATAATTTCAAATATAAGAGAATCTGAGGTCACTTCAGAAGCCAACTAAATCAGGGAAAAACCCCTCATGTTTGTTGTGAAATGGCAGGGCATTTGAATCCTAACAAGAACTGCTAGTTACGTTTTTTTCTGAACACAAGAAACAAATAATTCAAGTGACTATTATAAGACTAATGAAAAAAGACACTATTGAGAATGAAACAGGTTTTTAACTGAAGTTTCTACTTTTGGTAGCATCACATATTAAAAGGTAATTAAAGTAGTGATAACATTGTTGGGATTTTTGTTTTGTTTTTGCAATGACACACTTTACTTCAGAAGCAAATCCATCATCCATCATCTGAAGTTATCTTTGAAATTGTGTTCATAACAGTTACTTAAAACTACAGAAACTTAACAGTTTCACTGACATATTTTATTTTTTTGACATCTAGAGGGAACCCTTATTTTCTGCACTCATGCAAGGAGATTGATGTTAGCCTCTGATTAATTCAGAGCATCAGGTTCTCACCCGTGCTTGTTAAACATGCTGCTACAGACACTGGAAAGCAACTCCCCACAAACATATGCTCTCCCTTTCCCCACAATAGTTATGTTGATTTAGCAACAAATACGGGGCCATTTTATTGCCTGGGCCATATATACCTACAGTACATAGCAGGAATGCACTGTGATATATCCTGCAGTCCTGGTCTCCTCAGTCCTTATCAGGTCTCCTGGAGTGCACAACTCCCATCCAACTCGTGCCCAAACATCCTGAGGGAGGAATCCCAAACACAGAGGGACACATGGAACAGGATGAAGCCAGGCACCCTCTGGGAGAAGAGCTGCAGGGTAGCACCAGGTGATTGTACATGCCATAGGATAGAGGCTCAACCATAATTCATTCAGTTTGTTGCATGTTTCAGACATTTATTTGGTACTTGCAGACTGTCATCTACAGTTAACATGCAGTCACATCCTTCTAGTACTCAACAGGCCACCCACAGATTGGCTTTCAACTATCATTGCATGTAGTCCACCAAGACTAAAATCAAGCCTTGCCATTCAACTTCACTTTTCTCTTTATAGCCCCACCACCATGATGCTAAAAAGAAGAGTCATCACCAGCGTACTGAACTATTGCCTATGAATAATTAGTGAATTTAATTCCTTCCTATTTTCCATCTCTGCATTCCTTAGCTTACAGTTACACTGAAAGCTGCTTTCAGAAAGATCATCTCATTCCATTTGAGCACTACGGTTTTAGCCCATCCAATAACACAAACAGCCCATGACAGGTAGCAGGCACCGACCTAGGAAAGACCTTCTGCTGCGCAGCTGCTTACTCTCAAGAACAGGGAAAACATCTCACCAGAACAGAACTGAGACTCCCAGCTGATGTTGCAGTCAGTGATTCCATGATGAGACTTTAAATCAACCTCAAGCCTCCCTCCGCTATTAGTTATTTGTGGAAATTTACTTTTTTCCTAACCACTTTCACAGATTAAATATTCCTTTCCTATTCCCTACAACTATACTCACTTTGGGGAGGGTTTCAGGATTTTGATGATCACCCATCATCATTTTTAATGTAAAAATATTAACCAGCAATAAGTAAGAGGAAAACAGCTAAAATTTTGCCATCATAAACAACTTGCACAGGGACGTGCACCCAGACAACCTGCAGAAGTATCAGCCACCACGTACAACTGGAGACATGGCACAGAATGGACAAGTTCACAGCTACACAGGAACCGTTAACATTTCATGTGGAAGGGTGACAAAATGGTGCACCTGAAGCGGTGTTAGTATTAGCCAATGGCAAATGCATTGCCAAAGATGTGAAAATTTCACAAGCCATTTCACTGCAAGTGGCTTTTTAAAAAGGACTATTCTACTGAGAGAATTGCTCAGCTCAGTGAAATTGCCAAAAAGAGTTCTAGTCTAAGAAATAAAGTCATATTACTTTTTAGATCACGTTTAAATTGCTGTAAAGTGAATAACCTACTAAGGAAGAACGAACGGTATTCTGGTCTTAGAGGAACCTGCTGTCAAGTGAAACACCACCTGTGTTACAGCGATAAACCATTAAGAAGACAGAACATCTCTGCTTGCTGTTTAACCTGACAAATTAATTGAGAAGGTCTATAGCGGACATACCAATACTGCATGAGTCAGACCGGTTGCTTTATCAGTAACACTACATCCCTCTCATATCAGCTATTTCCAATTGTGGAAGGCGTAGAGCCAGGTGAACTCTTTTACTAGGATCCAGGCCACTGCCTGCACTACCATCATTTCAATAAGCCTGGAAGAGATTAACTGGGTGGATGAAATAAGCATGGGCAGGTTCTGTAACTTTCAGAGATAGCAGTTACCAGAGGGGCTTACAACTCAGGGCATGGCATCACTGCAGGAGAGTCAGGAGTAAGAGCTGAACGCTTCCAGCCCCAAACTCCTGAGCTGGAATCAGTTTTGGGCCATTACAAATTCTCATTTGAAGTCTATTAAAGAACCTCTCATAATCTCATTTACCACTGATATACAATTTCAGCCTTCATAGTTAGCCCAGCTACTTAAAAATGGCATGCATTAAGGAATCATATTTTAGGTGAAACAAAGTTAAATCTGGTGCCAAAAGAGATGGAAAAAGAGCAATTTCCCTTTTATGAACAGTAGATAACATTTAGAGGCAATCAATTTAACTCTACTGAGCCCTCAAAATCTTGCTTGAGTAACCGTGGTTGGGAAGTGTTCTTCTGCACATCAGGCTGATGGGTTCAAATCAGCCTTCTGATGAATAAACTAATCTCTTCGGATATCAGATTTTTTTTTTATTGATGTTCATTTCATTTTTTTTCTTACTGTTTGGACTTAAAGGTAATCAGAATTCATCTTCCTGACTTTCTCATGAGGACTTTTTCCACAAAAGTCCTTTGTTGTCCTGACTTTGTTTACACTAATGACACCATGGCTTTGTCAAAAGTACTTAATGTCAGAATAATATACAAAAGGGTCTTTGGGTAATGGAGTTGAATGCTTAGAAAAGAAGGATGATGTGTGCAGCTGAAGTACTAGAGAAGGAAAAATTTGAAAGGAGGCAGAGTTGATGGCCAGTGTCCCTATAGTTGCTTACATAGCCTAAGGCCAAGATATCACATTGTCACATCCATCAGTCTCCCAAAGACTTTTTTTTTATTCATTTATTTTAAACATAAAATCTACTCTACAAGTCAGTCAGGACTATTTGGATTATAAATGCTTTGAAGTAGCAATACTGTGTTAGACTGTGTCCAGGTACAGAAGAAGAGTTAAGACTGACATCTGAGATAGAGCTGAAGGAGAATTTCTCTAAACATGAATCAGTTATAACAATTGTGAGAAAAATAAGTATTTTGTCATCTTTATTTCCTTTTCCTGAATGTTAGGATGACCTAGATACGAATGTGTCCAGCAAAGTGGGTACTGTATCCTTGGGGGACATTTTGCCTCTGTCCCAGATCTTTGAGATTACATTTAGCACTCCAGAATAGCTCACGAAGGCATGCACTACTGACTACAAACTGCAAGGCATTCTCTCTTCATTAGCAATGTGATCCTCTCCAGATAGTCAGAGGGGACTACGCTAGTGCACATAGCAATGATCATTTCAGCTAATTAATTTTAGCTGAGATGCTCAAGCTGACAATTTCTAAAGTTGTGCATCTGTGAATTGGGATGTGCTTCCCCAGCAGAGATTCATTTATTCTGAGAAGATTTGCCCCAAAGAGTTAGTTTATTCCATTAGTTTGTTGCCCCCCTCCACTAGTGCTGATAAGAGTCTTAGGGCGTTAAGGTATCACGTCACCCATCGCTAGACCCACAGTTAAGTTCTCATGGTTAATCCCTTGCAATGCAGCTACTCCCACCTCCTTACCAAACCTATCAACAGCATGCCTGCAGCCATTCTGCAGCGACAAGGATGTTTTTTCAGCTGAAGATCAGCCTGCTTAGATGGGATAATTTAAAACCTCATTCATTATTTTGTGCTTTACTTATCCATGTGAAACGCTTCAATCAGCAAATTGAGTTTTGATGGAAAAGAGATGGTTCTTATTCATGCAGAGTTGTATATGTTACTGTTCTATGTATTTTTTCGTTGCTCCTGTAAGGGAACTAGGGACAAAAATAAGTAATTTGTAACATTAAAGTTGGGTATAAATTTCATATCTACATAACAGAAAATTGTTGAATTGTGGCCAGTTCACTACCAAAAGGAAACATATCTTCCAATACTACAAAGCTCAACCCAATTATTCTTTGTGGGAAGAGCAAGCTAAGCAGCTGCTTCCATAGGAAGTACTTTTCTGACAGTGGTGTTTAGCTGTTACTACAAACACTAGTTCTATAAGCCTCCCTCTAGGCACCTTTTGGCTTGGACAATCTCCGGCTTTACCAGGATTTCTTTGCATGCTGCTATAGAAAGTAACTCACCTCCCACAAAGAGGTCTAGAGCACAAGTCTTATGAGGAGGCAGCTGAGAAAACTGGGGTTGTTTACCCTGGAGAAAAGGAGGCTGAGGGGAGACCTAATCACGCTCTACAACTACTTGAAAGGAGGTTGTAGTGAGGTGGGGGTCGGTCTCTTCTCCCTAGTAACAAGCAATAGGACAAGAGGAAATGGCCTCAAGTTGCACCAGGGGAGGTTTAGGATGGATATTAGGAAAAATAGGCTGCTCAGGGAAGTGGTTGAGTCACCACCACTGGAGGTGTTGAAAAGGTGTGTAGATGTGGTGCTCAGGGACATGGTTTAGTGGTCGACTTGGCAATGCTAGGTTAATGGTTGGACTTGACAATCTTAAAGGTCTTTTCCAACCTAATCGATTCTGTGATTCCCAAAGGCCCTTTTTCCAGCCTTCTTGTATTTTATTACTGACTTGGAGCATTTTGGGATACATTTTTTCTTTTTCTTCTAAGACTGATATGGAAAAATAGAAATGCTATGTTGACTTATGAAGTGGTAGTCAAAATGATTACAACTATCTGTCCTGTCTCTGAAATATAAAAAAAAAGCATAGACTTTTTTGTTTAATATTGTGGCTGTTGTAAAAGTCCTGTTCCAGAGCTTTGTTCAACTTCAGTCATCTCAAACTTAATCCAACTGCTCAGCTACTTTGAGGCAGCAATTCAACAAGACACACAAGATGCTGACAGTTAGAGCCTTTCCCAGATTAATAACAGAAGGCAGAAAAAATGAGACGCCTAACTATTCAGAATCAGTACAGAATAGGTTAAAGATTAATTCAGTACATAACGCAATTGTTTAATATATATCCCACCTTCACCATCAATATTTAAATAAAAGGGATTACTGTATGTGAAGATAACAGATAAAATATACTGCCCTGTAAAACGATAGCTTTGATCTATAACCATCTCTCAGCCTGTTCAAAAACCCACAAGACAAATCAGTAGCTTACAATTTTAAATGACATCCTCTCTACCAAGTAACTTCCTGACCATGACAAAAGATCCACAACCTCAGGTTTATTACAGCTTTATCCAGAAATCATCCTATGATGCAAAACAGAGACAATTTTTACACTGCTGGGGCACATTTATATGCCTTATGTGCATGGAATAACTGTGATTGCATTTGTAATTTGGGTAATTGTGCATGCACAACTGGCCAGCTGCATGCAGAATCATCCAATTTGCACATGTTGCCTTAATTGCCACTTGAATTATGACATTTTATAGTTATGTGCATGCAAATATGAGCAGAAAAAGACTCATTTGATAAACAAAGCACTTTGCACTGGTTTTCAGTCCTTCCTAATCAGTCAGAGTACTTGAGGCCGTTCCTGCTGACACATGAAACGGCAGAGGTACCCTGAATTTGGTACTGAAGAAGCTTCTCCCAACCTTATGTAAGCATAGTTAAGTATTGGAAAACAGAATAATGCAATGTGGATAGAACTTCAAAGCAAGTCACTTGTCACAGTAGGTAGAGGTAGATCTCTACCATATCACTTGCAGCCACCCTGGATGCTGAATATTCGTTGATAACGAAAGCAAGTATATTTATTCCTTTGCAGTTCTATGAAATTTCATCCACTGGTCTCCAAGTAAAACAAATACAAGAGGCCAAAGCAACAAAGCAGCACCCAGGCATACCACAGAAGTGAAGTTACCCTAGTTTGCTGAAGTTATCTGGTTTGGAGACTGTCAATTACTCTGAAGACTAAACAAGCAGAGCTGGATCTCCCACTTCAGCAAAGTTTGCAACTCAACAAAGATATGAAGAATCTTCAGAGTAAGTGAAAGCACTATCGATCAGTATTCCAAACTAAATTAACAAATATACTCCGGTGATTATTTCTTATGTCAATAGCTGGAAAGCAACAATCAGGGACCACCTTACAGTCACACAAGATTAAAAGAGTCGGGTTTGGAGATTCTTCCCCTGTAGGACCTGTAGGTAGTAATAAATAACAAAACTTCTCTTTATTAGTCATCCACAACTAAGTTATATATATACACCTGTATATATACACCTGAGAACAGAATATACAAATATGGCTTTGGGCATGTTGCACATGAGAATTTGTCAAGTTTGTCAGGGGAATAAAAAACTATAGTTACCTAAACACAGATTTGAGGTAGTAAGCATGAGTCATAGTAAGCTTCAGTCTTCTTCCTTTATGTGTCACAAAATATTCCTGTATTCCATTAATATATCAAACAGGAATTGTACAAACACTCAAGTAGTCACATTCTGAGTATTAGAAAGATTTATGTGAGAGAGACACATTGGTTTATTTGATGATGTTAGTTTAAAAGCATAAACCGTAAAGTACCTCAACAGTTTTTTAAACCTGCCCCAAATTCCCATTGTTCACAGTTAATCTTGCATTCATCTATACTTTGTGATGAGGTTTATTTCCTCAAATACAAAAATATGACTGGACAGAAGCACCCTGCAGATTACACCGTCCTGTCTTTATTAAAGTCACACTTTCTTTTTTATGAAACAGTCATCTTCCCTGTTTAGAAAAATAGTAAGCCTTCCTGTTTCGATTTATTGAGAGACAAATATAGAAAAAAAAAAAATCTATCAGCATAGGAAGATGCTCAGCCTTGGGAGCATGGTGTGAAGAAGATAGTTCCCCACCTTGTAAAGCAGAAAGATTACAGCAGCAGAGCCATTTTTGGCAAAGGTAGCTTTCGTATCAGATGTAGGGAGTGGATACTTTTGTCCATCTCCATGCTCTGCACTTCTGCTTTATTTCAGATTCACAGAGCCCTGTATAAGAGCAGCTCTGGGTTTTGTCACATCACTAAAAAAAAAAAAGAAAAATAATACTGCCCGATGGAGCTTTAAATGCTGACTTCCACCATACTGGAAGTGCGAATACTGAATTTCCTGGACTTTCTGGACTATGTCATGCTCCACGTAGATATTCTCATACCCAATTACTTTGCTAAGATGAAAGTTTATCTTCCTCTCCCAAAATTCAAGCTCTGATTTTTTTCTATGGATTTTTAGCTTCCATCCCTACATTTGGGATCAGTTTTCTTTATTTCTTACTCATCTTCAATAATAAAAGACATTCCAATAAATGGGATTGAATTTATCTAGAAAAATACATTTCAAGTATCAGTACAGGTAGGGCAAGAAACAATGCTGGAAACGAGCCACATTTTGAAGTTGATTCCAACCAGAGCATCTGCTTCCATAACACGCTGTTAACAATGTCTGAAATTATGAACATCATCTAGTTGTTTATTCAGATCTTTTTTTCCCACATATGCTAAATCACTGTGGAATCTGGAAGTCTTCTCAATTTATGAATTTATTCTCATAATACTTCAACGGCGCTGGGAAATAAATTTGACACTTTGTTTAAAAGAGAAGTAAAAAAGGAAAACAGTAACAGATCTTCACAGCCTGTTCAGGCAGAGAAGTTCATATCAGATGCAATACATTTCATTTCTGTAACAAGTAACAGTCCGAATAAACTCGGGTTGTCAACCCAATAACCTTAAAGTAGACTATTGCCTAAAAAAGCCCTTCAGTCAGCAGCAAATGATACAAAGGCTGTCTTCACAAAACTAGTCTTCCTCTCACTTGGTTACATCTCTCCTAAATCATTCACATTACATTAATGCTGCTTACCACCATAATTATAATAGCAAAGCTGCACTCCCTTCCGCATACGCTTTCCAGGAGAACATGAGAGGCAGATAATAGATGCTAATTGATAAGCTAGTGAGGTCAGATATATGAAGGCTGTAATTGCTAATTCACACTTAGTAATGCAAATTGTCAACACATTGAGGAAAGAAGGATGAAACTTAGATTTCCTCAGTACTGTTGGGCATAAACTACACTTTCCACTTCTTTTCTACACTCAATAAGCAATTAATAGACACTGACAGTTTTAAGCAAGTATAGAGATGTTAATCATTTTATAGAGACATATAGTCTAATCTCATGTGAGACATAATTCTATCTTTATTCCTTATGTATTACACACAGGTAGTTGAAGAACCAAGTTTCCGGCTCTGACAGTCATCTGCCAAAAAATATGGGCTACTCAGCCAAAGACACAGCATTCAATTCTAAACAAAAAGGGATTCTTACTCAAAACTTCCCACAGGAAAAAAAAAATTCAATCATGATGCCATAGACTTGAAATCATCTCATCCAAACTGTGGTTTCTGCTTGTCTCTTGCATTTCTCAGGTTTTGTTTAGCTTTGTCTTAAATATAAGTTTTTTCCTATTGAGTCATGATATGTTGATACATTTCATTAGTGTTACTAACAACCATCTGAACAAATAACTTTCTTTACTGTTTGGTAAAGCTAAGGCTCAGCAGGGATACAGCAAGTTTCAACCCATTTTAGGGTTGGGTGTGTATCTCTGAAGGTTATAGCTACACTCTCCAGCTTTTTGAATAAAAATACTTAAGTCAGCTGCAGTTCCAGGATTCTTAGTAAACCCCTTGTGGCACATGTAAAGTAAAGTTGCCTTCCAACTTTCAAGAACAAAAAGTCTGCATTTGCATAAAGCATGCCCTTGGAGCTTTGTTTTTAAGCCACAAACTTGGGCGACAGTAGGTTTCAGTTTCCCTCTTTTCAGGGGTTGGAGATTAAAGAAATATTTCCCACCCCACTGAAATATTACAGCCTGCATTCTTTCAGCCAAAATACTGCTGACAGTTTAAGGTGAAATAATTTCTCCTTAAATTCTTCTCTGGACTGAAGCGTACAGTTCTGCAGTACTTCACACTGTTTTTATAAATGCTCTTTGTTAAGGAGGGTACAAAAGCAGGAATCGCCACGGTATTTTTACCTTCCCCCCCAAAACCCCCACCTTCCATGTAATCCCATTTCTTAGTTTCACGAGTGTCAGTTACTCCAAACATCCCTTGTTTATATATCATGCAGAAGTAGACATAATCACAGGCCTTCTAGTGTTATGCCCTCCGACAACCTTGCCACTGCCTATTTGGCATTTTCGTGCTGCCAGGAGAGCATCCTAGCTTAGCAAAGGCAGGAGCTCATCACCACCACCACCACCCACCAAAAAAAAAACCAAACAACCCACCCAAACCACAAAACATTTAACTATCTATTCTTTTAGCAAGCTCTAGAAGAAAAAAAGCGCTTTTGCTTCATTACTAGCACAGTTTTCATTATGTTTTGCCGCCTTTCTTCCAAGTGTTTGATTTTTTTTTTTAAACATGCAAATCTTAGTTCAAAATTATAGGCTACATTCTAGATGTCCAGGCAGACACGGAGTAAGGGAGCAAGGATTCCTGATAAAACAGTCAGACAGAGCTTGTCGAAAACACCACTTGCCATATTGCAGCCTACTGCTGGGGGGGTGAGGCACCCAATACACACAGTTTCCCCATGTTTTTATATTCAAGCACATCTATAGATAAAGGGAAGACAACAAACTCCTGTTTATGAATAAGGAGAAGAGTCCAGCAGTACCAAATGGAATTCTTCAGTCATGGCAAATGGGTAAGAAAAATAATAATTCAACCAAACCACAAAACTTCTCAGTTATATGTTACAGAACTGAAGCTCCTGTGAACTCCAGGATGCCACTATTCATCTCCCCAGTACTCCCTTCCATAAGGTGCAGACCTCTGCAAATTTTCAACTCTTTCAAAGAATTGTAGTATGAAACAAAAAGGCCCCTCAGTTGAGAAATGACATTTAGATGGGGACAGACGCTTTATTTCTTTGAGTTTTAGCACTTCTACAGTGAGATATCATCCCTGCAGTGCACACTGCAGATCTCCAAAACGCTCACCTCCTCCCGTGATGTTCATCAGTCCAAGTTAATGTCAGCAGGATGCCAACCACCCTTCCTCTCAGATCTCACAATTTTATATAAAAAAAGCACTACAAAAAAGTTTTTCTGCCCTTCAGGAGATCTTCATTTAAAGCCATAAAATATACATACATATTTTGGAATTATCTATGAGAAAGGTTTTCAGTGTACTTTCTGATTTCTATTTTTAGAAAACCACTACAAAGCCTAAGTACATACAAGTTTCCTACTACCACTTTCCATGCTTTGGCTTTCACTGTTAAAACTTACTGTGCTGCTATAAATCTGACATCTACAGGAATAAAAATTTAAATTAAATATTAGGCATTTTACTAACATGATTTATAAATGCACTAATCATTTCCTAAAATAAAGGCTTTATCCTGTATAGAATGGAAGCCACTTTTGATTATTCTGTACAATTGCTGTCCACTAAGTTTGCAATTATTAGCTTTACACATGGTGGGGAGGGGACATGCATGTAACTGTCACTTACAATTTATTACAATTTCCTGAAATTAAGTGGATCAATTTATTTTTAATGGACTCCTGAAAGAATTTTTAAGTACATTCCTTAGACTTATTGTAGTTCACCACTTTCTTTCAACATATGATGGATAGTTTCCATTTTAAAATATGACATTTGTTGTAATATAGTTTAAATTACTTTTCTTCCCGAAGCATGTGTTATTCAGAGTTACCATTATGCAGTAGGAAATTGTACATTATGTTGCTGCTTTATCTCCTTTTATGGCTCACGTTACAGTTGCATCCATTCAGGTACAATTACATTGCAGGAAAATGATTTAACATTTATATTAAGAACAGTTCTATTCAGCAAATTTATTTTAGCTTTTGGTTAATTACTAAAGAACAGCGAGAATAAGCTCAAACAGCTACAGTACGTAGACTTTTTAATTAAGTAAATAAAACATATTTCCCCCAATACATGTACTCACAGTAAAACAGATTTATGGCACCATATTTATAGGCAAAGTTACAGTAACCTTTGTGTATTACATAAATTAATTGTAACATAGGTTAAAGAAATTTTTCCCTAAAGGCTTAGCTTTTAGTATTAGTTTGCTTTATGTCTGAATTCTCTCAAGTTTCACTGAGGAGAGTTTCACAAGCTGAATTTTGTTGGGGAAAAACACCATCATGGTATATGCATGTAGTAATATATTAATTAAGAGTGCCAAGTTTCTCAGATTTTAGGCACTATCATAGTGTAACATAGGACTCCAAATAGCATAACTAATATCTGTCCAGAACTAAACTGTTTCTCTCATGCTTCCAATGTAAATCCAAAGCATTTCCCCCCATCAGTTGTTGTATCTATGGATACAAACAATAAAAAGTTACGCTGTAAATTAGAATCTGTTTTGTTCCCATTGCCAGTAAGACAGCGAAACAAAATTTTTATATATACAGAGTGTAACCTGTTGGACAAGTACAAAGACATTTTAATCAGGATGTAATAGGTATTCTTATTCTGTTCATTAAGATAAAGAAATGTTTGGCAGGCAAATGTTTCATTAGGTTGTAATTTGCTTTGATATGCAAATTAAGATGTAATTAGTTTTGAATTTCTGAAGAGGTAGAGGCTATGTGCTAGACATATTTTCATGTGTCGAACAATGGAAGTTCAAGTAGTTACCTTCCCTCCCCTGCAAAACAAACCTCCAAAACCCCACTCCATCCTCTTATATCTATTCCTAAAACCAAGAGCCTTCCACAGCATTCCCTCAGATGTTTCAGGTTCTCAAAAATTTATTTTAAAATATATAGTTACCTAGGAGGATGCCTGTTAAAGTTGCTTCTCCCCCCCCTCCCCCGGTTTTAACTCTATTCTGCAATATTAGAAATTGTGAGACAAAATGAAAAGCTGTTGTAAACAAACATGTCTACAGTATCAGTAGGACAGCTATATCAATTTACACCAGCTGTGAACCTGACATATATACTGTGAAAAGAGCTTGAGGTTAAGTAGGGTTGCATATCTGAAATGAGAAAATTAAGCTTAAGACACAGAGGTATCTAGGGTTATTAGCAAGCAGCTAAGGAAAGCACAATTAATTCTATACTTGCCTTGATAAAAATACGACTTAAAGACAGTTAAATTTAAAATAATCTATTTAGCTCAGCTCACTACAATGTATCAGTACAAATTAGTTAGTGTAGGAAACGATGATACAAGCCACAACAGTACAGGTTTCAGGAGTTTCTGCATATCCTAAGTTGTCACGCTCGATGTCAAGTAAAGTGCTCAGTCCATGGCAACATCAGAAACTAAAAACAGAGCTTGACCCAGTGATAGTATCACCCAGCAACAGCAGTACCACATAGCAACCCCCCCCCCGGCCCCGTAGTGACACTCTTGGAGACTAAGCAGTGCTTTTTGACAGATCCATCTCTTTGGCACTGTGGTGGGTCAGGAAAGCCACACTCACATCCCTGGCAACGTTCCTCAGGACAAATATGCCTGAGGACTGGAAGTCACGCGAGTCTGCCAGGCTGCACGCATTCCATACAACAGCTGCTTATCCCTCTAATACATCACAAATTATGAGCAGCCACTTAGCTACAGTTAGAGCCTATTAGTGTTTCATCTTTGAAAGACATTTTGTCAGAATAAACTAACTTTTCCCCTTCGCTTAGCCTGAAACTTAGAAACGTGGTAGTTATGAAAGGTTAAAATATTAAAGTTCAAGATCTAACATATCTTCTCTGTTGTGAGCCAAACAGTGATTGAACTGTTACCAGTTTCATCGATACCGTTGAGGGCTTCTTTATTTTCAGAAAACCCACACGCTTCACCTGTATTTCAAGAAAGCATCACTAAAAGTTTACACCAAAAAAAAAAGTTAAACAGCTTTGTCAAACAGGATTTGGGAGGGAATAATTCTTCTTATTTTTTGTACCGATTTCTGCATTAATTCATGAGTGTCTCCATCATTTCAGTATCTCAATGCATTAATTTCCAACAATACATGAAAAAGAAATAAAGCTGAAAAAATTAGCTGCATACCAATAGAAGCATTTCATGAAACACCAACATTTCATATAAGTAGTTTAAGAGATATACTAATAGATGGATTTATTTCCATTCCAAGCCAGGCTGAAAGTCATCTAAAATACTTCACACAACAGAGAAAACAAGATCTTAACCAGCTCCATCCTTATTTCAGAAGTGAGACAGCCGATTGCTTTTCTACTCTTCTCAGAAAAGTTCAGATAACTGAACGACATTGTGGAATGAATATGTAACTCTATTCTTGTTTGAATACTCCTAGCCAGTGTGAAGGTTGCCAATACTGTCCTACTAAGATGTCTAAGTGCCGCTCTAGCAATCATTTTACTTCAGCATGAGTTGTCTCTGCAGGACTTTTGGGCATTTACAGCGAATAACACACTTGCTATTTCTGTGGAACTAAATCCAAATGTTAAGGTCAGCAACAGTATTAAAAAGCTAAACCTGTACATCAGGTGAGCTCTATCAGGCTGCCAGATGACAGACATGCATTTGTGATATTTTTTATTCACATAGAGGACTTTAACAATGCCCTCTCACATACAGCTTGACTGGGCAGTACCGTGAGTGCAATGCCATTACCAAGGACTAAACCAACAACATAATTTGCCACACAACCACCAGCGGCATTAAGATGTATTTAATCATTTTTATCCACTGCTTCTACTTCATGATCTGTTAAAATGGAAAACTTTGGAGATTACAAAATTAGCCCAAGCTGCGTAGGAAGCAACCAGAAATCCAGAGAAAGCAAGCGAGGACAGTACAAGGAGGAGCCCTCCCAGAGGCCAGGTTTCTGCTCATGGTTTACTACTAGGCTAGATCTGTTGATCTTTCGAGAGATAGGGAGGGAGTAGAAAATGATTTAGTAGTAAAACAGCAGATCTGAATTTGAAAGAAGTAAAGAGGGGTGATAAAAGAGGATATTAGTCCATAAAAATGAAGAGTGCCTGTTAATTCTAGATGAGAATTTTGGCTAAAGACACTAAGAAAGAATAATTGCAAACATGTGGGAACAACATTTAGGATGCAACTGTGCATTCCAAGAAGTTTGAGATGTGCATGCACTTAGCCCATCATGTTAGCAGTTCACTTCTTCGCTGATGCATTAAGTTTATTTTGCATTCACTCACACCTAAAAAGCGGAACCTGCCATAAATCTGCCTGGAATACTTCCACATGACAGCTGCAAACAGGTAACAGATGTCACTGGAGAGTAACAGAAGTTCTCTTTGGATATAATCAGTACAATAGTAGCTTTTCAAATGCATTAGTGACACTTACAGATCATTTACAGCTTCTCATCTTTAAGAGAAATGATTCTTCAGAATACATGCATCTTTTATCCCACAAATATAGAGATTTGAGATCATACTAAGAATTTGCTATACTTGCAAACAAAAGTGCAACATTCAAAAAAACAAGAGTTTACAGGGATCTTCACTCTGATACAACATACTGTGTAGCACAACATTTCATTTCCCTCTGTCTCTATTTCCACTATCTGAAAGAGGAGATTTAATAAATTTACATACGTTTTATCAAAATACAACCCAAGAGAAGGTTGAAATTGAAAAACTTCAAGTTTTGACAATGGAAATAATGAGGAGACATTCACAAGAGATAAGGAATGATTGATACTGATCTACAAAGATTTACAAGTGTGATTTGTCATGTTCTGAACAGGTCTGATTTTATGCCTGTCAAACTCAATAGAAATACTCCCCTGAACTCCACTATGCTTGGGTGCAAGCCCTTAATCTGTAATCTTAACAAGATCTACAGGCTAGAATTTCAAGCTAGAAATGCCTGACTGGAAATGGGATCACAGTTTAAGTGAGTTGCTCTCCAGCTTTCCAAGATATATAGTGGCTAGACCATCAGTGCAGTCTTTAGAAAGACATTGAATATTGATTTAAAGATAAGCTTTATTTCAGTCAGAACATTTTTGAGACAGAAATTGCCATTCAGATCTATAGACACACCATGGAGGTCCCCAAATGCAACAGTTCATTCTACTCTGAAACCCCCTTGAGGCCACAACTAAGAGTGTTGATTGANAAAAAAAAAAAAAAAGAAAAAAAAAAGAAATTAAACCAGCATTGTCCTTGGGTGTTTGGTGTTCTCACTGTTCTTATAAGGGAGCACAGATGGATCTCTCATTTGCAAGGGGAAGATCTGCATGAAACCCGTGGGCAGGTACTAGTAGCGTACATGCAGGATGACACCTGAAGCGTTATGCTTAAAACAAACAGCACCAAAGCTCCATCACAGTGATACCTTAGAAGCCATGCCAACAGTCTAGAATAGAAATGAAGTTATTTCTTCTGTGGCACCTTCCCTTTGATAATCTTCAAGTGCATTGCAAACATGAATTAATCAGTTCTTAAATCACTCCGAGCACAAAAAGATGGCTTCGACTGTTTTACAGACAGGGGAAACAAGATAAAAGAGTTATGACTCCTACAGCTCAAGCAGTCATAAGTAGCTAATGTTACACTATATTATCCCATGTTTGAATAGAAGAGCTTTGTGATAGTCTACAAGAAATTAAGGAACACCACATTAAAGGATGCCATTTAAGAGGTCATCCTGCATTAGCCTATATCTTGTATTTATTATCAGCCTAATTCTGCTACAACACAAACATTTAGGAGCTTTATTACAGGCTTACGCAGTTGCACAGAAAGACCAGTAATGCACGCTTTCTGCAATGTCACCCTCAGTCTTTTCCTCAAGTTTGTCATAAAATGCTGTATGGAAGTTCTCATTCTCTGGTCACTAGTTTTATTATTATTTCAAAATACCCGTACAACAGTATAGCTTTAAACTAATTTCAGTAGAGCGAGTGATCTACTTAACTATGTGATGAATTTTTAGTTTCATAGCTCTAATGTGAGTAGCAAGAGTATTTTTTGCTGTGTAACCTTAGCAAACAAGTTTTAGCTTTGATGCACCTGTCAAGCCCATAAACCTTCTTCATACACAGAATCATCTTAGTATGTATTTGCAAAAGAGTATGTCAGACATTTAATTGATAATGTTTTAGCTTTCCTTTTAAGAGTTTTTGTAACAGAAGCAGTGCTGCACGCAGTTGTAGACAAGGTCTTGAAGTGCAATTCAAACAAGCATGATTAGTGCGATGAAACTACACAGTAAGTTACAGCTGTGATCCACTTAGCCAGCATAGCAATTTTAACTGCTAGTAAGAGAATAAATAAAAATCTTCACAATATTAGCTTTCAATAACCCCCCAGATAATATTCTTATTGGTGTATTCTTATTACTAAACTACTTTTGAATATCTGCACTAAAGCATGAATTTATACCTTTTTTAAAAAGGTGAAGTTTTCATTTCTACTAAAAATGTGTATCTTAATTGGTTTTGTTGTTGATAATGAATAATAGGAGGCGTAAAGCTCCACTTCATATAATAAGCAGAAAAGGCACATCTGAAAAGGAGAAAAGCATACAAATTTAATAGCCTGCTCTAATCTACTTCAAAGCTTGCCGCACAACATAATTCTAAAGGAAAACAGATCCCAGTGAGTTTTCAAGCATCCTCAGTCAGCTGGTGAGTGTGGGCAGACGTGATAGATTCTACCTCATCCCTTGAGGTCTTTAAATGAGGGCTCAATGTCTTTATAAAAAGTTCTAGACAAGACTGCACCTTGACACATCAAGGTTAAAATATGGAACTCTCGGGATCATTTAACTTCGGAAGTTTGTCTCCGTGCAATTGTTCTGAGAAATTCCTTTAGATACACACCTCACCATCAGTCTCCCACAAGTGTACATTAGAAAGTGTTTCAAATGGCTGCTTGGACAATAGAAAGATGCAACAAGCCCCTCTTTATGCTTTTCTAGGCTGTTGTGAAAAAAGGTTTCTAAATCTCATCATTGACCTGAAAGTTTTCACAATATGCAAACTGATGAAGTGAAATTAACTGCACTTATCTTGACAAAGGGGAAAAATATGTATATGCGACAGTCATATGATCCTAGGAGTTTCTATGTTTTTTTGCTCACATGGTATTAATATATAATGAAAAGAACGTTCTGCCTTATTGATCTTCAGACCACGGCTAAGTGCTCTAATGCTTGAAGCATACCAAAGATGTTTCGCTCTTCTCCTCATTCTCTCCTTTTTCTTTTTTTGGTTTTTTTTTGGTTTTTTTGGTTACATTATGCTAACCTCTGCAAAGTGTTTTTTATTACTTGATATGTTGTTGGGCTTTTCACCTTGAAATTGTTGACAGGAGAATAGAATGCTCTGTGTTGTATTTTTAATCTCTATTCAAATATACATCTTGCTGTTTTTCACTCTGTCAAGTTAATCCTTTGGAAGTATCATAAAATAGCAGTGAGGTATAAAACTGCAGAACTGCTCAGTATGGGACAGAGCTCAAACATGCCAAGCATCTGCATGGAAGGCTTGTCTCTTCCCCAGAATGGGAAAAGAATTCCTTTGGGCTTTTTGTTTGTCATCTTAAACTGAAAGCTGTCTCAATGATAAGGTGACTTGAAATAGAAAGCCTTGCAAATGAAGCAGCCTGCCTTTGTGCTTTCTAGGATCAAGTGGAGTTTTTTGTTTGCTTGCTTTTATTGTATGTTTCTTTACTCACTTCACAGCTACTGCTCTCTAGGATTTTAATTATAAGCTGTATAGAGTCTAATATTCCTTTTTCTCCCCTTTCACTACCTCTCACTCATGTTCCGAAATGTTCATAACCATCTTATTACAAGAGATATGACAAAAAAGCCTTTGAAAGTGCTGGCACATAGAACAGATTATATCACAGGGCAGCGATCAGCTGTTCTATTCCCACAAGCATACATTCAGGAGATCAAAGGAAGTGTTAAGATTATGATCCCTCCATGGATCCATAGAAAAGAGCAGATGAAGGTCACTCTTTCATGAGACATGTACAGGACACTATCACCCTAATTCATTCAAATTGCATACGCAATTCACCGTTAGGATTTCCTCATTGCAATGCAAGGAGATTCTTCTAAGATTTGTGAGGGGCATTGGGCTTTTTGATATACCAGGTTTGAAGGGCAACTGAAGTAACTCCTGTAGAAGAAAAAAACTAATTGCCTGAGGTTTCCATAGCCACTCTCGCCCTTCTGCAAAATACAGAGAATTTGCTTAGATGTTACAAACACATACTAATCAAAGTTTCATAAAGTGTAAATCAGGAAACACAGAAAGATACTTTAGTTTCCTGTTTAAGGTTGTTCACCACTGATGCTACATTATTTATTTATTTTTGTTTATGTTATTTTAAGTTAGATGCAATCTATGCCAAAAATACAACCTGTAACTTCAAAACAATATGCGTGAAAAGGGAGTCTTGAAATTTTAATTAACTTCCCTTCACTCTTCTGGACATTCTACTGCAGCCAGGTTCACAGGAAAAAGGGAGCGAGCCACAAGTTTCTCCCACACAACAGCCATGGCAGAGAACCAGATTAAGCAGCCATATGAACAAAAAAAAAAAAAAGCACCCTTGTCTAGAAATATCAGAATTCCTGTCACACAGTCTCAGCCTTGACCTGAAGCTTTGCAACAATGAGATGTCATACATCACCTGGACTCAAATTCCACTTGAAGACTTTCCTATTGACCAATATGAAAGCTTCAGCAAAACTAGTTTTAACACAATACTAATTTCAATGTCCTTTGAATCAGTACCTAGATTTTCTAATGGTTAAATGAATCCTAGAGGTATTATCTCCATTTGAAGCTGATGTTAACAAAAGACAGAAGTTGAAATATTCAAACAGATTCTCTACTTGATTTTCACTACAGGCAGTCACTCTGTTCCTCTCTTCAAGGAAGAACAGTAGGATAAAATTGAAATTGAATTAATAGCAGGTATTATGTGCTAATGCCATCACACTGATATTAACTGGACACCGAATATAGGAATTTTATGTTAGGTTTTAATCCATTCCCATGAGATATTTTAACGCTTTGTTCTGTCACTTGACAGCATAACATCTGCATGTATTCACATTGAGTAAAACACTGAAATCTATAGAAAACCTGACAGTATATGGGTTAAAATACATAATTGGGATACAAACATTAAATTTCTATTCCCTGCATTTAAATCTTTCTTAGGGAGATAATTCACTAGGTTTCTGGAATAAAAGTATATTAGTGTTTCTACTGGTGCGTAATGATTGGCTCTCTACATGAAAAACGATAGACCAAGTTTGGATCAAGTTGGCTCCGATTCCTCAGTGAACCAAGAGATATTAGCACTTTTCTATGGCATCTAAATTCAGAGAAGTGTATTAGAGTACATGTTTTGAGTGAACCCACAGGCAATGTCACAGGGATGCTCCATCTATGCTATACCCATCTGAGCAGCCATTCACGTTTATTACATAACATGCAATTAGAATTGCTAGAAGGTTTTCATTTCCTTTTGAATGATTTACAGTTGTTAAAACTCAACCTTTCTGTAGGAATATGCTGATTTGACTAAGGTTTTGTCAGAAAAACATTTCTTAGCTGTACATCTTAGCCAGGTACAGATAAGCACTCTCCCAGGCAGCCAACAAATCAATAGTTAGAGCAAATCAGTTAGAGCTCTTCTAGGTTGTGTTTTTTTTTTCCTACTGGCTATTCAAGAGTGCCTATATTGATTGTTTACGAAACAAATCCAAAAAGCTTTAGAAGAACTTGGGGTTGTAACAGTATGCCAAAGGAAAACCATTATTACAAGGGCCACACCTTATGCAGGACGGCCTGAAAAGAAACTATCCNTTGTAACAGTATGCCAAAGGAAAACCATTAAAATCTTAAACATACTCATGAGAAAATTATTTCCCATGAAACCCCATGTTAAAAGTATTTTGAACCTGAGTTTTACAAGGGCCACACCTTATGCAGGATGGCCTGAAAAGAAACTATCTAAACCAGAGACAAAGTGTTTGGAAAAGATATCTTTGTTTATCATTTTCATTAAAGACGTTTCTCACTCTTCAAAACTATTTAGTACTCAGCAATGCATCTTTTAACTTAGAGCAGCAATGGTCATCAATTTTTGCAGCTTTATAAAATGAGATTTTTCTGTGCCCCACAGATTGATTTGTACAATAGTGTAAAAAAAAGCTCTTTGGAATCAACATGGTTACCTGTATTGTAAAAGGCAACTCAAAAAATTAGCTTTGAATTGGCATTCAGACATACTGTAGAAAGTGTTGCCAAAATGAGACTAGACAAAACAGCATCTCTGCTAAAAATACATGACACAAAGAATATTACACAAAAATTCTTTCAAAATAAAATTCAGTTTGGCCATTACTGACTACAAAGAATGAAACTGAAAAAAATTTCTGGAATGACAGGGAAAGAACACATTCCAGGTAGTTATATAGTTTTTAGTGAGTTGCAATCCCAGGTAAGTTTACTGTAATATAAAACTAACCTATTGCATTCCTGTCCTTCGCCCAAAGGCTTAGGACATTTTGTGTCATATACCTCACAGTTTATGTGTGATCAAGGCACATGTTGCTATCTTCAAGTGATCAAATAAATTAAACAAATCAAGTTTTCTATTGTCAGAATGTGCTCTGCCAGTCATAGTACCTTCAGATTTTTGCTTAACTGCTGAAGGAGTACAAAGAATAGAGAAACTAGCAACACACCATGAAAAGAGAAATGAGGCAATCTAGCTAAAGGGGAGCCACAATGCATAGGGGTCTAAAAAGTGTACTGATGCATAGGAAACTCATAGGACTAACTCCCATTAGCACTAATTGAATTTACACGTTCCAACTCCATTTAGCATTAGTACAAGTCATCCCCTGACACTGGCAGGCAAGTAGACCCTGTGAAGTAGAGAGCAGAAAGGAAACTTGAGGCAGAGATGACAGAAAAAACTCAAAGCCTGTCTCAACTCCAAATGCATCTGCAGAACAAAAGCAGATGAGAACAAAAGGGGGTGCAAACGGAAGTTTCATGCCTACATGTAACATCAACTACTTTTTCCAACTCAAATGTTTGACAGACTTTGAAATAGGCTGGACGACTACAAATGTGAGAATCGATGAAAATGTAGCCAAAGAGAGAAAACATCACTATGTTATCTTTTCTGAGAGGCATCTGATCACTTCCAATCTATTCATACTCCGAACAGAAAGGACTGTGGATGTATGTTTTGATTTTCAAAAACACCACAGTGATAAGCATATAAAATTCCCGACTGCTCTAAACTGAGTACAGGCACAGGCAGGTCAATGCTATAAATTTCTCTGAAGTTCACCTTTGTAATTTTTAATAAGGCCAAGCCTGGAGAGCTGCTCTTGCTCTTATTTCCTTTCACGCCCAAGAAATATTAGCACCTTGAGTAACAGTGACCAGAACAAATAAAACTCAGCTCAGTTCAAATTAGAGTAAGTCAGCAAAAGTGACTCTGTCTGTAAAACCCCGGTATCTGTCATTACTGATGACTCAGCAGAAGATCTATACTTTCACAGCAGAGCCCTGGGATTTTGCAAGTTAGTCCATACTGAGGCTTTACAGAAACAGTTTCACATTACTTATTACAAACAGGGGCGAACAGAAGGTGAGAGACAGGACACGATAGCAAAGATGCTGGTAGAAGTTGTTTATAATAGCTATAAACTACATGGGGAAAACACTGCCCTTCTACATCAGCAAAAGACAATTTTCAAGCAAGATAATGTAGATGTCATAATAAATCATATGGCGCTATTCACATATCTATTAATCATTTCACAGAACATGCCCTAGTGTCCCACTTTGCCTGTTGTAATGGCAGGAATAACCTTCTGAAGATGACTATGGCTCTGTTTGTAGGAGATTCAGTAGACTGCCAAAGCGACAAGCATTTTGCTCTATGTACTGTTGGTCGTGGTATGATAACTGCTGAATATATGCTTTATTAAAGTGCTCAAAGCAGATGATAGATGGTAACAGTGGCCAGATCAAAAGCAATCCCTAGCTTGTTGGAAATATGAAAGTAATTTTTGCATTCAGCCTTCAGGAATGGCAGTCAGGAAGCTCTATCACCTTCCAGAGAGAGGTCAATCCCATTCAGAATTTGATGATACACCTGTTGCAGTTGCTACTAGACTCTGGTATTTCAGTTCAAGTGAGATACTCAAGCTTTGAAGAGAAACCTACTCAAGGTTCACTTCCCAAGGTCAGAAAGAAGAACTTCACGTGCACTGGCTATACTCTAACCATAACAGAAATGGCTTTAGGTTTACCCCTTTTGGCATATTCCCTCTGGCTTTGCAACACATCTTTATGCAGTATGTCAGTGGGATTTCCAGAAGACTATACTTGCTAATGCAAAAAGGACCAGTATTCTGCATGCATAAAACTCAATAGCTGTCTAGTAAAAGCACATAGCTGTCTAGGCCCAAAGAAACCAGTTGCTTTCTGTGTTGGGGGAATCTGCCCAGTGCAACAGCACATGGGAAGACAACAGGTTATAAACCTCTCACCCTTCTCACGAGCTCTTTTCTCCTTGACCACAGGACAATAAAAAGCTTGTTTGAGAGTTCGGGATAGTGTTTTCATTTCTCAAGTCTTGCAACACCTCCACAGTTTATATTTAAAAAAAACATCTACTCCTGTTAGGCAACAGACATCTGCTGTGAGGTGCTCAGGGTCTACCAAAGGCACAGGCAAATATACATAACCAGCCTTTCCAAAAACACGTTCTTAATTGCACACTTAATGACTGGTAAAAATACAGATTTGATGCATAAACAAGCAGCTGCTTCATCTATTTGGAACCCATTAAATTAGCTCAATAGCTATCAGAGAAGTCATCTGCCCTGTCAATCCTTACGCGGAAAGCACAAAACTACAAGTGTAAGCTAATAGTACCACCAATGTTCATACACAAGAAATATCAGAAGAGGTTACAAATAGAACAATTTTGGCCATACTTCAGTAATGGCAGTCCAACAGAAGGGTTCTGTCTCACAAGCTGAATCCAAGGGGCTTTTCCCTCAGGTCAATAGTAAGGAATATTGTAAATTTTAGCAAGAATGCCTTTAACTGAAGATTGGCAGAGAGAGGTCTCTAGGACAAAGAATCACATAAAACTAATTAACTAGGTTAATATAATAAAAATTCATATTAGAAAGAGAAAAGTTAATAGTCACCATCTCTCAGGTGAGTGCCCTGCTATGAAGCCAAAATGGTACTAACTGTTAACCTTACCACAGCAGTCTAATCCTCAGCAAAATTGCACAGATCATGTTTCCTGGCTTTTAAACAGGGCCCAAATTAGCACAGCATCAGTATGTGGTCCAGGTATGATGAAATACGTGCACAGACAGAGCTAAGCTACAGTGTTTGAAAGCAACTGTTTAACTCTATTTTTAAAGAGTAATTTGCTAATGCTGTAGTGAATGCCACAGCTAGGTATTGATAATTTGGACATAATCTACCACAGGATACAGCAAGGCTGAGAGTTGGCCTCCTTCATCCCAGTCAATCCTAATTAGGTATTCTTTGAAGATACCTTCTGATCTGCTGAAAGAAGGATACATTTATTTTTGCAGTGTTCACTATAAAACCAGAGGGGAGGGTGGAATCAAGTCCTGATGCCAAGGGACAATTCAAAACAGAGGCTCAAAGTCAGAAAGTGGAAAGATGCACGTGTATGTACTTTGATTAAGTGTTCAGTGAGTAACTCTAGAAGGACAAGAAAGAGAAATAGTTTATTTGTTTCCACATTAGATGAAGGGGGAAAAAAAACTATAATCTCTTGTCATCAGACTAAGTATCATACAGACAAAGAAACTATACTTGCATGGGCTAAAGCACACTAGTCTTTCCAAATAAAAGATCCATTTATCCTATCTAATCTAATTTTTGCTTCTGAAGACGACAGTCGAGGGCACTGCCAGGGTATTTTGGCACAATGGTTGATATATCCTGACCACAGCAGCTCACCTGGAAGATCTGGTCTCCTAGAGTGCAAGGATTTAGCATTCCTACCAGCTGCCACATGCTTCGTTCTTATATGTGAGACCTTGAATTAGTGTAAATAAGCGAATCTGTTGCTATACTGACAGAGTCAAGTGCCTCTTTTTTACTTAGGTTTCACAGGAAATATTGGCAGGTTGGAAGCAATAAGGACATCCTTGAGTTCCTGTCGAGGGCCAAAGTCAGGGCTGGTCAGGGTTTATGACACTGGAAACAGAGAGCACTGCTTTGATCAAGCTTTAAGTTACATCCTTCTTCCACGCATAAAGTGCCTGTTCACCATGTAAGCATCAATCCTTAGCAATAAATATTAAAGATTAATGTACATGAATACTGACCAAATCCCAAATGCCTCATTCCAGCAAAATCCCATTGACTTTTTGGTCAGCATTTAACAGAACACTAGAAGAAAGGCACTTATGGGCTTTTTTAGATGAATGCACAGCCAGCTGGGAATGAATCGTGTATGAACATTTCATTAACAAATTTTCATTCAGTTCATAAATATGCATAAATATTTGGGGCTCACTCTTTGCCATTTAGAGCCTGATCTAAAGTCAATACAGAGATTTCCATCAACTTCTCTGGAAGCTGGGCCTGCCACCTAAGCTGAAAGGATAATGAAAATAAATTATGTACACTGAATATTTTTAAGATATGATAAAATTAACAGGGAAAAATGTTATTCTGTCAGCTCTAATCTTTATCCTCATCTGTGTACGTTTTTCCTTGGGAAATCTCTAATGCTAGTTACAATTTTTTTTTATTCAAATCCACTGGTTCCCATTACACACTACAAGGTCACAAACCAAACAGGCTGTTTGCTGCAAGGTCCTGCACATTTTGTTGATATGCTCTTCTCGCTATGTCAATCAAGAAGTTAACACTGAATAAATTCAGCTCTGTTGGAAAAACAGCTTAAGTGCACTTAAAGGCTAAGGGTAGTAAAATAAACAGTCTGCTAATCCTCCAAATGCAAATAAAGGCTCAACATTGAAAACAGCCTATATCTTCAGGCAATTATATGGCAAATGCATGCACAGGCCTTTGAAGTGCCTACACTTATGACATTTTATTTGCATAATAAATCTCTCAAACTTTTCTTTGCATAGACTACAATAAAGCATGACGTATAGCTGTATGATTTGTACTCTAGTGCCCGACAAGCCTGTATTTTTACTGATCTTGTAGCCCACTCAGCATTCATTTATTTCGACTCTACTTGATTTTCCTGGAGCTTCAGAATAGCATCCATAAGACTTACCCATAGCTGAAACACTGCTGCTCTTAACTTGCGAGTTGTGAAGCCTGTCATGTTTTACAAGCAGTTAGACAAAATATTTCAATTGCAACCATCCCATGCAGCAGTAGAGGAACCAGTCAGCTACTTCAGTTGTAAGCAAGTATTAAAAAGACTAATCCTGGTAAGTTTTGTGGATATACATATAAATGTATTACCCAACTTATTAAAAGATATAAATCATGCCACTTCAAAAGTTTTAAGTGGCATTACCCTGAAGTTATACTTGGCTAAATCAAGCTTGCTTTAATAAAGTCTTCTTCCATGAGGAAGGTGGGCTTTAATTAAATGAACAGAAAAGCCTTTCCAAATTATCTCTCATAACTTAAATTATTTCAAAGTTGTTATATGACAAGTTTTCCTTTTGAAACTTTTTTTTAAATAACAAAATATTGATGTTAGTTTACCATGGTGGATGATTTATGGGATTGCAGCTAAAACAAAAATTGTACAGTTGAGGTTACACCCGACCAAATTCTTTCATAACTACCTAGTGCAAATATAACCACTATGCGCAGAATACTATGCGCGTCACTGAAGACAACAGAAGGACTATAAGCAATTCAGTTAGTCTTTTTATAAAGTCTATACCAAATTGACTCATACTGTGTGTATCCTGAGTGACTCCACTGCTTCAAGTCAGAAACTGTCACAGAGCAAGGTTTGACATGGTCTGTCAGTCCCTGCTGTGAAAGAAGCTGAATGTTTCCCTGCTGCTTCTGAAAAACTTCATTTCATAGTATTGCTGAGCTCTTTAAAGATATTAATGTGTCTTATTTTTAAACAGCTACAAGACTATCTCATCCTGCCTCAAATTCTATAAGAAATACAAAAGCACTGCATGGCTGATACAGACTTCTTTTAGGGAGTAAGGAGGAAACTAATACTTTAATTAATTCCATTCAATAGTCTGAGTAAATTGCAACTGAAGAACCTCCTACCATTTCATACGAATGGTGCTTCTTCATTTCAGTTACATTGGTATTGAATTCAGATGTAGGAACCATATTTGCATTTTATAGTACCAGAAGTTGAAATTTCATTTTCATGCCAAAGGTGAAGACTTTTTTCAGTATACAACCAGATGACCTGCACATAGTTTAGTAGGATTGAAATAAGGGTGATGACAGTAAGCAAGGAAAGAAAAGAGGCAAAACCAGACTTATCCTCTCTGAAAACAGAAAATTAGAACAGAAAAAGAGAAAGCAACAAAGAGACAGCTTTCAATTTTTATTGTCTTTCAACAGAAGCATATTACAGGTTTCCTCAATTTCTTCACAGTGATTTTTTTTTTTTTTAAATATCAGGTTCAATTGCTTTACACTTACTCTTCACAGGTCCTACTAAATTCTTAAAGCAGCTAAAATTGGGCAGTCTTAATCAAAATGTTTCCAAATACCATAAACTATCCATTTTACCTCATCTCACATAAAAATCAGCAAGTCCCACCAGCATCAATGGAACTAGTAACTTATGCAAAGAAAGAACATGGTCCAATATTCCCTAAACACTTCACTTATCTAATTAAGACAGATCTAAAATCCTAGAATTCTCCTCCTTGAATTGCTATTTCAGAACTCCCCAGCTGCCTCTCCCATCTGCCTGCACAGAGAAAGGGAATTTGATTTTTCTGTTTGTAAGATCTCTTATGGACTGTTTGGTAAGGAATTCTTTGTTAGAGTTTCTTTACTTGGTTCATATTTAGCTTCTTAATTATTTTTTGAATAATCCTTTAGCACGTTCCATGCATTTTCATTACTTGCTTAGTTTATCCAAGCACATTCTGACCATCTCCTTTCAATATGCAGGGAAAATATTAACCTACTGCAAGTAAGACATTTGTGAAACATCATACTGGATTCTGATAGGACAAACCTCTTGTGAATATACAGAGAGCTTATTAACAGCTGCTTAAAAAAAAAAAAAAAAAAATTGAAACAGTGCATCTATCAGGCATGCAAAATTCAAACACCTCCTAGGTAACTCTGCATCAGGGGTTTTTCTGTTGTTTTGGAGTGGGGTGGGGTTTTTTTTTTTAGTTTTTGGGTGGTTTTGTTGTGCTTTTTTTGTTTTTTGTTTGGTTGTTGTTCTTTACAGTAGCTGCTACATCATGAAGACCAGAGGAATGATACTGCATGTATGCATTTCCCCGTTTTCACCGATTCTTGAACATCATCACCTGAAGCTGCCTATGTGAGAGGATCAGGATTTAGGGAAAGTCATGTATGCTCATCTCTGGGTTTACACACTCTTCCTACATGAAATATCAGATCCAGATCAATTTCTTCATCTTCTCATCTAAATTTGTACTCCATATTATGGAAACTGATAGTCAAACCTTTCCTGGTCAGTTTATATAAACTACCACAAACTCCTGGGACTAGCATCACACCTACTACAGGGAGCAAGAATGACAAGAGTCTCCCATTCTTACTACCAGCTTTCCCTTACCAACACAAGTATGTCCCTGACAGGGAAGGGCCAATTTGCCCAACATTTCATTATGAGGTTGAAGGAAGTCAGCAAATAGGAAAGTCCTGACCTTCCTAGAGTAGGCATCTAGATGAAAAGAGAATGTCTCAGGTTCTCCCACACTCTATTCTCTATGTTACTGCTGGGAGTTGGCTCCTAGAGCTCACTGCAAAGTTAGGAGTTCAACATCTCTTGCTGTTCCTTTCTCCCTACAGGCTTCAAATTTTACATTTCCAGATTTAACGTGGCACACTTTATGAATTCCTGGAGAAAGGTTCACAACTTAAAACTACAGATGACTACAGCAAGGAGAAATCTAACAGTGCCTTCAAATGAATTGTAGAGATTTAAGACTAAAAGTTAAAAAACCTGACAGACATCTTTCCAAGCTGTAGAAAAGTTTGGCAATACATATACAAAGTTTTAAGAAGAAACAAATTATGGTTTCTATAAAGCATGAAATTATTAAGAGTACTATTAGATAATGGGATGGACTACAAACTGCTTGAATCGGGAACAGACAAGTCAGACTAACGTGCTCAGTACTAAAGAAAACTTCTCAGATAACTAGATCAAAGAATGCTTCTGTCAACGCTTTCAACAGTCATGTTACTCTGAGAATGACTACTGATCTTCCTCTATCTTTCAGACTCCCTTTCTCTCATTAAAAGAATTCTTAGATATAAAGAAACATTTTTCAGAAGGCAAAACTGCAGAGAACGTGCAGCAAGTGATCAGTGTCATGCACAGAGATGATGAAGAAACAGAAAGTAACTTGTTACAGTGAAAGATTTTACAAAATTAAATGACAAAAATAAGGCCTGATCTTGTACTATGCTGATTCCAGCTGGTCACATCTGTTAGAACCTATATAAAAATTAATCATTCATGTGTAACACTGCATGTAAAACCCAGGAAAAAGAACAGATATTCAAGTTCCTTCAGAAATAAGTCTCCTATGGACATAGCCCCGAAGCTAATGGATTTGTAGGTTTTTTTATTTAGAATTTTCATAGCTGGATATTTCCAGGTAGCTCCATATGTAGAAGCCTTTTACTATAAAACACTTTAAATAGTTAATTTGAGAGCAACTATTACCCTATCACCCAATCTAGTAACAGCAACATCCCAGATGTTTTGTTTATACAGTTAAGGTTATAAAACAGTAATAGCTAGCTCTTATATAGAGCTTTAATAGTGCATTGTTAGAGCTTAGAGTGACTTACAAGAGATCTCAGAATCATTTTCCATATCTTGAGATGTGGAATATGAGGTTAACAGAGCCTGCAAGCAAACACCAGAGGCAGTGACCCCTAACTTCTAGGGCAAACCCTATACCAGATTATATCAACTTCTAAATGCAGTTTAATGAAACTACTAATTAAAAGCAAGTACAAGAATGCTATTTACTTTTAAAGCTTTTGAAGAAAACATCTCAAAACTCTAACAGCAGGGAACACTGCCTTTTTTTTTTTCGGTTCAGACTTCAGATTTTAAACTAGCTGATACAAGTATCAGCAACATCTTGCTTCATCTCAGCCAAGCAAGCAAAACAGAAAACAGCAACCTATCCTCCCTAGCTGCCATGCCCCCTTACTTTCCATCCATGACAAGCAAAATTATACCAGCTTGACTGCCATAGACTCACTGTAGCATACACCGACATTCACACCTGGTACCCAACATTCAATTAGTCATTCACAGATGCTGAATTTGTGGCAGCAAGGTCAAAAGCCAAATTTGAGCAGGTATTAGTTGACTTGGCATGTGAACAAATACTGAGCAAAGATGCCAAGAAACCATCGAGATAAATTGTCAAATGAGCAGTTAGACAGGGGAAAAAAGCCTATTAAAGATCTTGCTAGTGAGAGCACAGCAGAGCTGGGTATTCCTAGTGTGAGCATCAGAAGCAAGCCTGTAAAAGGATTTGCTAAGCATGTGGTTTGTCAACATTTGTTAATAGATGCCATACTGTTACCACTAGAGCTAGGCAAACCACACGCAGAGGCACACACTTGCAGCTATGCTGCGATGAGGTTACACCCTGCACTCAGTACAAGAATTCACCTGTACCTCAGATGTCCAGGAGCTTGTCCTGGGGAACAGCAGCCACTGCTTCTGCTGGAGCAACTGGGTGATGTAAAAGCAGAGACGGCTCTTTTCTCTATCTGCAGTGTGTCAGCTAGCAAACCAAGTAGATATGGACGAGGTCAGCTGCACGGTATTAGTCTCTCTATTGTAAGGAAGCACTGAAAGAAACCCTTGACTGAGAGAGGCCTCTGAATTTGTATTCATTCTAGCATTAGCCCCTTTTTACTGTACAGTTTTTCTTTTTCACAAATATCAATGATTTTTATTGCATACATGCTCTCCTCTCCCTATTCCTCTTTCCTATATTCTCATCTCTTTCACATCAGTTCCTGAGCATTCAGACAACTTTTGTCCAAATGTACTTCAAGCTTGACACTGGGAATAACAAGGGAAAAAGGATGCACTTTATAGTAGGACAAGTTTTGAGAAGCACCTTTCCTCAAGAACCTCTTCTAACCAAGTAATGAAGAGAAGATGGTCCAAAGAATGCAAGACCCTGAGTACTTGAAGAGTCAGGTGAGCTAAAGCCTGTGGGTAACAGGACCATGACAGATAGGTCTCCCAGCGTTGCAGAATGTTCTAAAGGCTCAATAAAATAAATCAGTCTACAGATTGTATAATCACTGATTTTTTTTCATCTAGCATCTGGCTGTGCAGTAAAGGAAACGCCACCATCACCACTGCTTAAGGCTGAAGCCTAGTCCAATTTGTTTCTGCAGATCATGCACTCGTGGCATATTTAGTTGTTTTCACATGAATGAAATGATGACTGGAATGACTGGGATGACTGGAATCACCTTTTTACTTGGCAATTTTAGTGTTTGCTTAGCTACAGGTGCTGTTTCTGGCTATGTCTCACCATTACTGAGTGCATGCCTGAATACACTGTTGTTATCATGTTCTATAAGAACAAACTGCATTGCAGCCTAAAACGCTTGCCTAATTACTGCCTTAAATGGGCAAAAGCTGTTGCATTCCTGCTGTACCAAAGCGGTCATTGTAAGCCTTTGTCTTTTGGAAAATCTCAGTTAACAGATGGAAAACAGGGAGTAGATCACATGCCAAATCATGGTAAGTGGTCACATTCATTCACACATATTGAATCAACTTAGAACCCTCTTAGCACTGTTGCAAGAGCAATATAGAACCTGTCACAACCACATGAGTATTATGATACATTACACTATTCCCCAAATGCTTTGTTTTCCATCCTTTTGCACACGCCCTCTGATATAGCTTTGCATCTAATATCAAAGCTCCCTACAGCATCTGCCAACACTCACCATCCCAAGGGGCCTCTACCTTTGACCCAAGCCATTATTTTTCAGGTGCTAGCATTAGTTTTCTTCCTGCTGATGTAACAGACATCTCACTAGAGGAACACGGATCAGTAAAGACTTAAGATGGAAGAGGCTTTTTGGACTAATAGCAAAATCTTGCGCTTTGTATGGTGAGAAACAGACATCAAATTTAGTTAGTCTAAATAAGGATCGTTCTGAGAAAACAAGACACTTTCATAAGGTAGGTTCTAAAGCATACTGTTGGCCCATTCTTTCACTGAGGAAAGAATGTTGGATGCACAACTACACTAAGGATGGTGGTGATCACATTTTGCTTAACAGCATTCTGCATAAATATAGCAACTCACCTAAGCACTAGAAGCTGCCAGGTCATGGTGCTGGTTACAAAGTTCTAAGCTGGTGACCCAAGCCAACCATGGCAGTAAGACTGCTGCCACAATTTCAGACCTCTGTAAGCCCACCCATAGCTTGTATTTCATTTGCTTATTTCAGCAGTTCTTTCCAAGAGTGAACCATCTGAACACTGAAATATTTCATAGGAGTTCCCATAGAAGTTATCCTTACAAAGACACAAACTTCTGTTTTGTAAGAAAAGCTCTCCAGCAAAGAATTAAACAGCAGTTGTCTCCACTTTCCTCGTTCACAAAGCATATTGTTGCTTCTGAATAACAAATCTGGATCTAATTGTTAATAAATAACTGCAGCTTGTAGCAGACAAGCTGTGGAATTCATGTCATTTTGCCACTTGAGAGAGTTATTTATATGATGTCTCCACTTGGCCTATATTTGTTTAAGTTACAAGCTAATGGAGGCTGACAGCACTAAAGCAGTCTGACCTCAAGTGTATCAGCCAGAGATGCATTCCATGTCATAAAACAGAATAAAGGGTCATGCCTTTATTTGCCACAATGTAACACGCAAAAGGCAGAAACCCATCACACCCCACATTTTTACACCAGATTTAAAACGTTCTATCAAAAGCCTGTTTATCTGAGCCATAAGAGATGGCACAAGGTCTGACAAGAAAACATTAGAGAAGTATATGTAGTGAAATCATGAAAATGCATAGGATATTTTTGTGATAGTTACAACAAGGAGAAGACAGTTTAATGATACTTTCTTGGTCTCTCCTCAGACAGTTCAGTTGCCTACAAAACATTGTAAACCAATTAGCTAGACTCTTACTTCTTTTCTATTCATTAACTTTATCATTCCAGTTAGGTATCTTCCTAGTTCTCACAAAAAGGGAAACAGAGAGCGTAGAGGGCTTCTAGCAACATTCTCATCCAGCATAACCAGTCTCTTGGGTCTTGCATTAGAGAGCAATCCCCTCTCTTTCACAACTTGCATGCAGACAGGGACACTCTAAAGCCCCCAGAGTGAAGGAGTTCAGAGGTCTGTTTCCACAACTCCATCTCCCCTTTTCATGCTCATAGGGCCTTGAAAAATAAATGAGACTGTAGCTTAGACTATTCACACTACAGAAGTTGTCAAAATTAGGCACACAGCTTCATGACATTGTCAGAAGAAAGAAGCAGGCTCCTAATTTAGATGCTTTCATTTGCCTACTAAAGGCTCAATTACTATTAGAAAGCCTAGGTACCTAGCTTAGGCTCTTAAATCTGGATGGTATGAATACATCTTTTTCTCCTATCTTGCTCTCAAAGTTGCCTTTTATTCACTAATTGGCAAATGCCAGAAGGGAGCAAAACAGAAGAAACACCATTAGCAAATCTGCCTGTGAATTAATACAAGAAGTGTCATAAGCGTGTTCAAGAGATTCAGGTGCAGAGTCAACATCATAAATGTTTCATACTAAGCTTGCTCAGATTGATCTAATGCCTAAACAAGCTCTCTGGGATTTGCATTAATGTTTGTTATTTATGCATATTGTGGTAGGGTTCCCTGGGTCAGGGCCTGTCCACACACAAGTTCAGAAGCAAATCACATGCCCCAGGCATCCAGCCTAGGATACAACAAATAATACAGAGAGGAGTAAGAGGTAGTACTGATTAGTGTTACTTGCCAATGACCCCACAGAGCAGTTACCGATTCATTACAACAGAGGAGACTTTTAAAGAACAGTTGAATGAGGACTATAAAGTGATCTTACAGATATCTGCGGATAGCTTCTTCCTTTAATAATAACAGTAGAGACCGTAAAGGGCCATAAAAGTGCCCATATTCTATGAGGACTGGTGCTGCCCCTCCTAAAATATAATCTGAAAATAAAAGTGTACAAAGTCACTATATTATTCAGTCAAAATCTCTTCAAAATTCACTTATGCTTGCAGCAACAGGCAACTATCAAGGGCTACCAAGAAGCTGAAAAGGCAGCGTTACACTCATAACAGTACTTGCATTGTGCTCTCCCCATCGATATCTTGCCTTTTTCTCTCAATGAGAAATACAAGAACTGTTTTAAAAACATAAGCAATATACTTCGTCTCTGATACAGAATCTCTAGATTCTGCTGCAATGCAAGAAAAAAAGATAACCAAATGCTGGAATTAGAAATATCTCCACACCTGACTTAGTGATACTAAAACTTTGATTTAACAAAGCCATTGAACCTCTTCAGAACAGAGAGGCACAATTCAAGTCCAACTCACTTGCTACAGCCAACTTCAAGTCTAGAATTTGTTTAATGATGAAATCAAACAGGTCCCTCCCCTCTTACACTTAAACACTGAAAGAATTCACTTTTTTCTTTCAGAAAATAAATATCATGACAAGTATCAGCGCAGTAGAACATCCTCCACAATACTAACCCACTTACTAGAGCACAGACGCAGCAAAACAGAAAGCCTGCATTAGCTTGCTAGGAACGGAAAGTCAAACTCAAACCCTGCCAACTGTGAGTTGCTATTACATTGTGACACAAGCTCCCAACAGAACTTGAGAAACTGTTGAAGTTGCAGTTGATACAATTTGTCATCAAAAAGCCAGAATGAATTATTGGGAATGAAAGACAGAAGCAGAAATGCTGACAGTATTAGAAGTTTTTCCCCTCCTGTTTATCAGATATCAAAGACCTACTTTCAGTTTGCAGTTGTACTAGGGAGTCATTTCCCTTGCAATATATAGATTTTATTCTTCCCATTTTTAAAAGGTACAATAAGACCACAAGCCAATTTCAGTTGGTAAGATAAATATGTCCCTAAGGAGAAAGAAGAGCATTTTGCAAGAAGACTATTACAAATAACGAGATCACTAGAGTCACAGAATACTCGAGGTTGGAAGAGGCCTCTGGAGGTCAGCTAGTCCAACCTCCTGCTCAAAGCTTCAGAGTCAGACTACATTGCTCAGGGCCTCCTCCAGTTGAGTTTTGAAGTCTCAAAAAATCTCCTTCTCTCTCTAACAGAGAAGTATTGCAATACCTTCACCAAAGCTCTCCTGAATGAAGTGAATTAAAATCTTACAAGGAGACTTTTGCCTGCTTTGGCTAAAATAGATTTGGAAAGCAGCCATAAAGAAGTTCTTGACATGGTGATACCTGGCGTGCATGCTCTACACAAAATAAATCTTTGCCATTTTAACCAGCGTCTCTTGCTGGTTTGAGATTAAACAACCTAAGGTGAAGCAACTGTTGCCTTTTATGGACTTACTAGCTACAAGGAACTGAAAAGCTCACAGTCCCATTAACTTTCAGATTCACAATCCCAGAACGCAGGAGCCCCAGAGACATCTATGGTCTTTATTCCCTACATGGGGAGGGTCAGGCACAACCGTGGTCCAGAAGACCCAGCAGAAAGAAGGGGAAATAAAATGTCTGCATATTGTACAAATGTTTAGAGGCAGCTTGTGCTATGCAAAAGCTCTCAGGCTATCCCAGCAAGCTCCCACTAGCAGCACCCTGGCACATTTGGGAATTAACACAGGGCAGAAACCCTTTCTAATAGGTATTCCATATGCAAAGGCAGACAATTTAATAGTACAGACACAGACAACAGCAAGATAGTTGGATAGTGCTAGATCAGTCCTAAGCATGTATGATAACAGCTAACATCACCTCAAGGGCTGTAGGATGAAGCTCCTTCTATTTGAGATACTGAAGACTTAATTTTGTCCTTTCATTGTAACCTACTCCTTCTCATTTAGGGAATCAGTCTTTTCAAGTGACAGAAGATGACAAGGTAATGGTTTTGTATCCTCTTTATTTTCTTGTCTAATGCCAAGAGCATTCACTCACACTCCATTTCATCCCCCACCCAAAGATGACTCCAAACTTGCCCAGGAGAAGAATCTAATTTGTTAATACAGACTGTAAACTCTCCTGTTCAAGCTGCAGTAGCTGTAACCTAGTGATGATTTGTTGCATTTGCTGTTTGAAAGAGCATCATATTCTGGACAGCAACAGCTAAGGTTTGGCTGCAAGGGAATACACTGTACACACAATCAAGCCAAGATCCTGTAAGCACTAAGAAATGAATACAAGTACCCTACATATGCACATACAAGAACTTATATTTCACAGACGAGTTAAACTGAAGGATTTAGGTCACAGCTTGTGGTACACTTCCAAGCCTTCAGAATAAGATGACATACAAAATTAATATTAATCTAATTAATTGCATAATAATTAGATTAAGTAAAATTGAAGTGTCATCATTATTTTTTAGGTAACACACTTATGGTGAAAATCCTGACGTTACCAAGGCCAAGGGAGCTTTACAATCAGCCCACCAGGAGCCAGAATGCCATCTGTAATGAATTATAATACAAAATTACTGATATTTAGCATCCTCCAGCATGAGGCTATGATTATAAATTATTTGCACTTGAATATCCATACTGCATAATGTTTTAAAATCAACTTATAGGCAAACCACCCGAATCATCCATTAAAAGTGTCACTTCACTGTAGCAGAAAATAATAAGGAATTTTTCTAGTTAAATGTGCCTAGAATGAATCAAAAATTGTGCCTACACAGCCACAGATCTACTTGTTCTGCAACACATATTCAGACTCACGGTAGGCACAGATCAAGATGCCGGAAGGGTGACTTTTAATCACTGCTGGAAATAAACAAACATCAAAAGAAAACCAATGCCCCAGACAGAAATAAACTTCATTGTGTTCATGTTCTTAAAGAGTCCTCTTGTGTCCTTACTAGGAAGTGAAAAGGAAAACCAGACAGCCAGTATCATAGTTAACCGCTTGCCCTCATCAGGGATCCTTATCATAAATACAAAGTGAGAAAATCTATTCATGTGTCAAATATCAACGTTATTCTATCCTTGAAGGGATATTACTCTGTATAGGCAGTTTAAACGTGACTAGACAGAAGGATTGCTAGAATATTGGTGCCCTAAACAGAATTCACACCCCAAAGGAATCAGGAAAGAGCTACCAAAAGATAAGGAAAAGATCCTAGTGCCACGCGTACTTTTTTTGGTTCTCTGCAATATTACGAGATCTCAATTTGCTTCTATGCAAATCCCACTATTGACTCCAGAATGACCAGAATCTGCTACAAGTAACACTAAAGTCAGATTATTTGGCTAACGTCTCTGCTTCTTACAGTGGCAAGACTTAAAAGGAACAGTTTATAGAGATATGCCACATGAACCGCTACTTGAATGTACACATTCAGTTCCACCCCATGCCACGTTCCTATTGCTAGGGGTGTGGGAAATTCACAGGGGTATTGCCTGTCCAGTGCAAAAAGTTGCATTCCCCATGCCAAGGGGAGCCTCAGCAGGTGCAACTGGTGCTACCTCATCTTCCCACCCTCAATGGACAAATGTATCTGATGTCCCTGGGAAAGAAAGAGAAAACCTGAAACATGAAACTTCAGAACAGGCATCTGGGTGGTATTACAGGTTGCAATACAAATTGCAGCAGCCCAAAGGCACATTTTCTCTGTCTGCTCTCCGGTCCATGTGACAATGCAGCCTACACATTTCCTTTGAATCTCAAGTTAGAACAAGACAGTAAAAGCAGCAAGTGAACTGCAGAAGGGAAAAACACTGCTGTCACCTCATTTTTACCGTGTTTTCAGTTTTGTCAGGGGTGTGGGGGTGTGTGTGTGTTTTCTTCTAATACTCAAAGGACAGTAATGCAATTATACGTGCATCACAAAGGACTGTATAGTTTCCCTTATAGGGCTAAGGAATGAAAAAAACAATATGAAGAGTTTGTGATTTGTTAAAATTGTGTTACTATTATGCACTTTAGTACCAAAAAACAATTATAAACACACCACCATTCCTAGTCCAGACTTTATGCAATCCTCTGTTCTATTTGCTCAAATTTTGAAGAATATCTTGATTTCCACCCGTTCTTTCTTCTGGCCAGACCTATTTCCTAGTGCACCTACTCCAAAACCAGTACTTCCAGGAAAATTAACTGTGACAACTATGGATAAAATCATGTTTTGTTTATATTTCAGGTACTAAACAGCTGCTACTAGATATTGCTACCAGATGTTCTAGAATTATATGCAACATTATGCTCAATTTTAACTTTTACAAAATTACAAGCTAATAAAAGATGGCACTGCTGTAGTCAAATGATTTATTAAAGGAAAAGCCATTAAGTTCCTTTTAAGCTTCACACCCTACTACCCCAAATAACTCGTCATTACATACATCAGTGAACAGATGCAAATTTCTGTACCATTTTGAGATTTCAGTACTATCCCATATACCAATTATATATACAGATGCCTTTTGCTTTTACAGCCTCATGCACATCTGTCCACCTCAACCTGAACACATGATGACTGTTCATTTCATGGTTAAACTACCTGCAAGATGACATAAGTCTGGGTTTCAGACAGTTCACATAAGAATCATCTTTTTCTGCTACACGAATGAGCTTGTACACAGCTAAGGCAACATTTTATGCATTGAAAACACTTCAAATCTAAACACTGGGATTATTGAGTAACACAACATACAAAAGTTTGCTATATTACATTCAGTTTCATTTAGCCACCTCACTTNGGGGCGTTACATGAAGTCTTATACCCTCATGATAACCAAACTACAGGCTTTATTTTGTACATGCTCCTCAATTAAAGTCACAGAGCAGCACACAATAGCCTATGTAGCTAACAGCCTTTCCCATCCACAATCACAATAAACATAAGTAACATCAAACAGGAGTGACAGTCAGTAATTATAGAACTGAAAACTGTCATGGATTCTTATGTGCTAATGAAGCCAGGCACAAATATAGTAAATCTAAATAGCTCCTTTCAATCTTCTAACAGGAAAATACACACATTAACTGGTCCACAGGGTACTTTAAAAGTTTGTATAAATCTGTGACTAGGCAAGCAAATAAGATATTCCACCTAATCCTCCACCCTCACATGTAGCAGCAGCAGGTCCTCACCAAATAAAGCAAGTTACCACAACTTGAAGCTTGTAACAAAGCCCATTAGAGTTGAAGGCATTGTGAAAAGGTCTGTGAACTGTGTTCTAAATCAGGAGCAAGTTCACTTAAGTCAGTGAAATTCCCCTGGGATAACATGGGGAAAAAGAAATACGAGTGCAGAGTGGCTCCAGCTTGATTTCAGTAGTTAAACAGCTTATACTGAAGACAAGAATATAGAAGTATTACTTCATAAACTTACTCTACCGTAAGGACATAATTTAGAGAAAATAGAGCAAATGCCAGAAAGGAAGAGAAAAGGAGAAATAGTGAGCGAGATCAGCCAGAAATTATTTATAACTTTAGATATCAAACCCTCAGTTAACATATACTAGCCTAGCTCCACTGAGGTTGCAGTAGCCACACAATTTACACAGCTGAGCATCTGGCTCTAAATATTTAACTGTTCAAAATTCTGGTGTGCATTCTTGCGTAGCAGAGCTTCTCTGACTAATCACGCTAGAGGTAACCACATCTTAAGTGTGTAGTTCTAAATTGAGTAATATTACCATTAATAACAGTGCCTAATTAAGACATCTATAATGTTTTTAATGAGAAAAATTGAAAGTCCTTCTGGAATTTTTCCAGTCAAATTAATTCTGAGGACTTAGGACGTTATTACAAGTAATGTTACAGGAATGAAAATTAGGTCTAAATTAGGACATGTCACTGTATTTAAAAGAAGGAGAAAAAAAAAGGAAACACATTCCATTTCCCCCTTTATACACAATTCTCTGCTACAACATTACACCACAGGGGAAAATAAAAACACTGTTTTGCAGTCTGCTCTAAGTTGTTTTGTATATGGTTATACCTGATGCATGTCTAAGGTCTGCACATATTTTAACACTTTGCTTTCAGGCTCTCTTTAAAAATTACAGCAGTATTCTCTTGAGAAAAAGTATTTCCAGATCCTTGAAGTGACAACTCCTATGGCTTATACAGGCCCAAATCCTTTTGGCTATAATTCACATGAGTTATGCTTGTCCAAATAAAAAAATCCCTTGGTGAGGCTGCATGTTTAGGCAGGGAGCCCTTGTGGTTAAAAATGATCAGATCCAGCCTGCTAAAACCCTACAGGAAGGAAAGGATCCACATGGTCCTGGAAACAGTGTTCTTTAGGATAACAACCAGACATTTTAAAGGCTATCAAGCCTGACAAGTCTTTATTTGTACTTCTAATAGGGCAGTCCTTCAAACTACTCCATGCACATCTCTGGTTCACAGTTGCTGTTTCTTTATCACTGCTTTCATTGTAAGAATTTCACGAGCATAAACCCACAGGTCTACTATGTAGCTGGATGAGGTTACTTTGAAGATACAGACACTCAATCCTTGCTCTTCAAAACTGCTTATTTGAGCACTTGCTTTTGTACCAGTTATGAGAGTTTGAGTGTGTTCAAAAATACACACAGGTTCAAAATGTAAGAGCAAAAGTCATGACTGTCTTCTGACTGGATTTTACATGAATATCCCAGACTCAGTTTAGAGGAACTTGACGTGAAGCCCCAGTTGAGCCCAATTTTTTTTTAAAAAGTTCAGGAGCTTCAATCTTAAGACATGAATATAAGTTAAGAGAATAATGAGTTACAAACCAAGTATTACCTTTGAGAGTAAAAAAGCCCTTAGTAGCATGACAAAATCCACAAAGCTTACCTTTGCTATTGCCTGACCTATGTTGGGTGTATAAACCTACATGTATTAATATATACCTTCACCTATGCATATATACACACACGTGTATATGCATACACATCGCATTCTCTTGATTGGGGTACCTAATGCCTTCACATTTCATCTCCCCTCTCTACCATGAAATGCTTCTCTCCCGAGATCTTTCAGATTCCAAAAATCAAGTTTGAATTCTGCAATTTCTTGTGCCTTAATAAAACAGAAGCACAATGCTGTATGTTTCAGGCAGGTCAGTTAATTAGGTGGCTTGTCCTCGAGAGCAGAGACTGCACAAAAGATTTATTATTTTTTTTAAATGCATTGTACTAACACTGAGGATGTTGTCAGTGCTTAGATAGTATTTTGAATGGTTTTACAGTTTACAATGATAACAGTTACAAGAATAGCAAGGACATTCAGACATAAGCATGTTCCCTAAAAGCTCAGGATGGTTTACCCTCTTTCATATCAGTTTTGTTTACAAAATCCTAGCTTAATTCAATTGTAAGGACTCCTCAGAGAAAGAAAATCTGATTTTTGTCTTCTGTTAACACCATAAATATTAAAAGCAGAAAAAACCTAAAATGCTTAACTGTTACTGATACGTGACAGATACACATCCTGGATTTTTAGAAATGACATCACAATCATTACTCTCAAGTATTACGTTAAAATGATTACAAAGTTTAAAAATCAAGCATTTCTTTTAAAGGTCTTGCAATTCAAATGCTGAACACCTCCTAAAACATAAAAGTCTAAGAAAAAAGTGCTAGCATTGAACTAATACACACATGACTGCCATAACTGCAAATTCATATTCAAATTGTATCACTCACATTGGGCAATATTACTTTGTTTCTTAGAAAGTGTTCCACATACAGGAGTCTGATTAAATATTATTCAAATAACTAATTCTTAGCTATTAGGTTTAACCTCTAGTTTGAATCACACTATAAACACAAAATCCATTTGCAGTAGTCAGATGCAAGTTACTTGAAGTAAGACTTCTAGCTAATATTTCACTGAGAAAACTAAAGATTGTTATATGGTATTTCTGGGCTGCACAGGATACCACACATAGGAAGGAGACCACCAACTTGGTCATGTGGGAGAGTTTGGGCAGATAACGTTTCTCACCGTTTCCTCCCTAAGACCATCTCAGAGTAAGTGCAAACAAAAACAGTGACTTATGTGTCAGTTTGAGCCATCTGAGAAGAATTTAGTGACTGTAACAATACTTTGCTAAAGAGTTGTTGACTGAGCTCAGAAGTAGGTAGATGAACACATTATTCCAATGAAGGAGAAAACTGTAGTAATTTGTTCTTTCATGCAGAAGGAGAAAAACATTTCTAGTAGACCACCTCCACTCTTTTCTTTGATCACAGCTAACTGCAGACAGCATACAGAGAGAATAGGAACCTAATTCTTTCAACAAGTTTAAAGCATGACAGAAACACGGATCCAGCAATTGTCACATGTGCTACTCAGTTGTTTGACACCGCATCTTTAAGAATATCTACAATTTTATTTCATAATTCCCTGAATGCCTTTGCACATTAATGCTTATCAGGGTGACAAAAGAGGATGAAGTTGAAATAAAGGCCAGCCTGACAACTTCTATGAGTCTGTGCAAGACAGGACTTATGCAGCAATGTTGAAGAGCAGCTGAGAGAGGATTCCATCGTCCATCTGCCAGGACTCACATGGATCCTCGTATAAAATGTTTTTCAGTGTCCGTTTGTTATGATTTAGAGGGCAAAGGGGATGAGGTACAGTAAATACAGGAGGAATAAGAACTTATTACTAGAGAAATTTTTTCTGCTTTTATTCTCAGATTTGTAAGCACACAACGTGCTTTAAAGGCTCACAAGCAAGATTTAATTTAAATTGCCAAGCAAAGAAAATGACAGAGTGCTCAGGAAGAAAAAAAAACCCCTCAGATGTGAGAAAGGAAAATATTCTTAAAACCCTATTTATCCCAATCTTATTTTACTTTTAGTAAAGCATTGATGTCAACGATGTATTTAGGATTATTGAACAAGAACAAAATAACAAGAGTCAAGCTTCCCCTTCAGGTGAAGTAATTCTGTTAACCACAATTCCCCAAGCACACTAAAAATACATTTTCATTGTCACAAGACTGTAACATATCTTTAAGACAAGGATTAAATGCTGGCAGTTACATGCACTGCAGAAACAAAGGGATGTATTTTTCATTAAGATACAAACTAGTTACTGTAATTAAGATTTTAGTTCTGATAAATGGAAAGAGTGCAAGACACTTTCCAAGATTCCCCCCCAAAAAGGCATGTTGCTCTGGGTTATCAATACCAGGGACGATGTGTACTGATGGGTGATTTGGGGCTCCTGAGCTGTGGCTTCATCCTACTTGTTAAAGACTTCCTATAGAACTTTGCACAAGCTACTTTCTTGGTTTGTACTTTAGTTTTTCTTGCTCTTATTATCATCTAACTTCTCACAGAAGTCAGGAAAATAAAAAATTAGAGGTATAGTGGCATACAGAAAGTGAGGCCCCTTCATTATATGAGGTTATTCGTAGCCCCCAGGGATGCAATTCTGCCTTGAAAGATACATCCACCAGGTGTTCTTCGCTATCATAAAGAGCTGTAAAAGGCAATTGAGGAGAGGCACTCTGAATATAGGTCATTTGTCTTTCCCCTGTATTTGCATTGCTCTCCAGCTAAAGGCTTGGCATCATGCAATGCCATGCAGCTCTGTATTTGTAAGAGGCAAGTGCCCCATCTTTAGTCAAATCACAAGAAGAGACAAGTGTCCAGCATCTCTTGCAACTCAGCTCATCTGCCTCAGAGCTATGCTTTTAGTTATATCCTCAAAAGGACACAAAAGCTCATGGCTTAATTTCTCCCTCTTCTAAATGACAGCATCTTTTGACTAATAACTTGTTTGGTAGAATTTTTATTTATCAGTTTCTGTCACTCTGGAGCCAACATATCAAAATCCCTTACTGATTGGCCTCCAGCAGTCCATAAAAATCTTACAGTAAATCCTGCAGTTGGAGACACACTGCTGGTACCTTGCTGGATGCACTAAACAGCAAAAAGAAATAAACAGCTAGTGTAAGAAAGAGTATTAACTTAGCTCCACAGAGCATTTAGAGATTTTTTTACTTTTGGTTTCACTAGGTTCATAAAGCAATTGAAAACTTTTGAAGTTCTCTGCAAAGCAGAGTTATTGTTCCCTGCCCGAAGATCCAGCTCTAGAGCAATTGATCTGGGAGATATACTCATGGAAACTCCAGAAACCCTGGAGACGTGACTCCGGGACAGTCTGTCAGACAGTAACTAACCCCTTTCAAAGAAAACAGAGCTGCTTCTTTATGTTAGCACGCCTTTTTTTTTTTTAATAGTACACTAGAGATTTCTCACTATTAGGTTTCAAAGCCCTTTGCAGACAGAGAAAATAAGGCAGAGGTATGCTCATTAGATCTTCAGAAACTCTGAATAGCAGAAGCTGATCTTTCTGGTCATTGTACACACACAGGACACAGTCATGTGTCCCTAAACTGATGCTGCAACTCTGAGATCTTGACACTAGTCAATTCACAGACATAGATATTAAGACTCCTGGTTTCCAATACGCTTCCTTTATTTATTACAAGCATAATGCAGCATTGAACATGTCAGGGACTACTCTTTATGGCAAACAAGAAGTTAGCACTTTCCAAAGTGCAGTTACTCACAAGACCATTCTGACATTTCAGAAGTCAAGAGGAACTATTATTAGCTGTGTCTAATAATATTGCAAGTTCCCACCCATGGAATCCGTGTGCAATCCTCCATTGAATTGGCAGCCTTTGGCAGTATCACTGCCACATGATTTGAACCAGGCAAGTCTCAAAAACACTGCTACAGCACTGTGTAGTCAGCCTGAAAATATCTTCACTGCTCTAGGGAGATGAGTGATCCCTTTGGAATTGGTTTTTGGAACTGTAAACTAATGAATCACTAACAGCTTTAAAGTAGACAAAATGTATTGCAACACAGCATGTAGTGCCACAGAACTGAAGGAAATCTGTTTACAGTGCTTCAACAGACACTTGAAATCAAGATGCTCAAGAAGGATGAGGCTGTTGAGAAAGAAGCAAAGCTCCAAGTGCTGCGAGTGCATTTTTCCCTACCAGGGCCAGCAGCCATTCCCTGGTGCTGGGGTGGGCTCTGACCCCCCCCAGTGCGTTAGCCAAGCACTGCAAGGCAAGCCACAGCTCGAGGGAGGGTGTCCACATGGAAACTGGGCAAGGGACAGAGCAAGAAACAACCCTCTTCTCTTGGGCCTGCTTGGTGCATGTGCTTCAGTGTCAAGTGCAGAGATCAGAATTACTTCTGTCATTCAGACACGTTCACTGCCCACATCCCCCCAGCCACAGCTGCCTGGAAACCTTGTCAGTAAGATTTACACTATATTTGCTAATGGGACAAGGTTGACACCAAACTTTGTATTCAAGCCAAGGGTCAGCATTATGCATGTGGCTGGTGAGAAAAGGCACTGCTTTACAGTTCTGATTCTTAATGAATCAGCACAGTCTGAAAGAAAGGCTAAAAAATAAAATAAAATCAAAGTCCACAAAGAGTTTGCTGGGCAAGGGGAAGGCCAAAGCTCAAAACCCTCCTCAACCTAAAGACACTCAAAGCCACAGCTCTTGCTTAAGAAAGCTCCCTGCCCTACTTTTGCCCAGCCAAAGCTAGGCTGTTACACAAATAAGATGCCTTGGGCCAGAGGCAGAATAAGCAAAAAGGAGCATAACTTTGAAAGGAACAGTTCTTCTCTAGGAATCTTCTCTAGAATCTTCTCTAGGAAAGATGGCAAGTTTGATGTACTAGTGCTGCTTATCCAGGGATTAATTACATATTTTACAGCAGAGACTTACTAAATAAGACAGAATAGCAAGGAATCCCTTCCTTGAATGATGCCATCTACCTATTAAACCGCAGTCACACTTTCTAGTGTCCCTCCCTTCTTAGGCTCCAGAAGGACTACACACCTTCCAGTCCAGCAGCCTGCTTCAGCAGGAAGCCTTGCCAATAGCACTGAACAAAAACAGAGAGATTTGTTTACAGGTGCTGATCAGATAGTTCACCAATTCACAACCAATGTATGGAAAAAGGGCAAATTAAAAGACATGCTGGTTATTATTTAAGCTAATTGCTCAAGATTTACTATTAATGAAATTCATGTAACCACAGCCACAGAAGGCGACTACCCAGTAAACCAGGAAATAAGAAAGTGGGATGAGAAGGGAAAGATGTTTTTCCCTGCTGCACTGGACTTGACCAGCATATGACAGACAGTGAGGCAGTACAAATAAATCAAGGAGGGGGCTATTGTTTATGGTTTAGCATTTTCAGACCCAAAACCGACCCAAATTCCAGTGCACCAACTGCAAGGTACTTTTAGAAATACCAAAAACAATTGTAGCAATACCAGATCAGAGCCCTACCCCAGGTGCCGCATAGCCTTCCCTCCCTTCCCCAAAGAGGCTTAAGTGAAAAATTTACCCTGATCACTTCAGTCAAAACCTACCCCCAGAGCTTGGCACAAAATTCTGCACACTGTGTACATCTCTAGCCTGCAGGCTAGAAGAGATGAACTGCATGTACTTCCTCTGCTTTTAAAGCAAAGGAATGTGCTCACAAATCAACAACAGTTTTACGAGGAAAAGGAGGGAGGATCTTCAGTTCCCATCATATTTGGAGCCATATTCAGAACTACACATATTCCCCAGGAGCAGTCATGACACGGGGAGCAGCAGCGTAACAGGCCTGGCATGCCCCTGACTCAGCCACGCTGCTATTTCAAAGCCCCAGCCCTTCTAGGAGGGGGTCACCCTGGGCAGGGCTGAACCCTGCAGCGAGCCCACTGCAGCGCTCACTCAACAGGGGTATTTACACCACAGAGGACCCATGGAATTACTTGCTTTTTAAAAGCTGCTCACCACAGTATTAAGAGGTGGCTGCATCCAAGCTAACCAAGGCTGTAGCTAGCTGAGGGCATCAGCAGAAACTTTCCATGGGAACCTGAGCCTTACTTCTGTGTTGGTACTACTGATTTAAAGTGACAGTTGCAGTGATAATTTATACTTGAAATACAGACTCCTGCCCATCAGGCAAGTGAACCAAGACCAGCATGCCAATTATACAAGCATAGCTTATCAAACACTAAAGATTTTGGGATGCAGCAGACCTGAACTACTGGCCAATGCCTGAGCTGGAGAAATCAAAGTTGACTTGAACCTCTACTCCAGTGCCAGGCCAACTCACATACACTGTCCTGGGAACAGCAGGTATAAAACAGTAGATCCCAGGCCTAGAAGCCTCTGTGCTACCCAGGCTCCCAAGGCAGAAATAAGAATGCTGGTTTGTTTGCAGTCATTACACATATACAAGGAAAACATACAAAGTAACTATTTTTCTATTTTTGTTTTCTTTTCAATGTTTTGAAAGGTCAAACACATTTGCACTCGCTGTCTTCTCTTTATCAGTGCTTAGACTCAAGCACTGCCAGATAAGTCATGAGTCATGCAAACACCCCAGAAAGACAGTGTCAGAAGTAGATCCATTGTACATGAATTGTATGCTCAGTTGTCAGGGGAGGGTTGTTTCAGTTTTAAGCACGGAAGAACCTGCAGAAAACTAACAGCTAGTTTGCAAGTGCACCTGAAGTCAGGTTCTCTTCCCTTTAATCTTTGTGCTTCAGCTGGCCTCTGAGAGATGCCAGAATATAAGAGAAAGGGAATAACAGAAATTATATATTAGCAAAAATGGTAGGGGAAGGGAAATCACATCTGACAAAACTTTGGAGCATTCCTCTCTAACAGCTGGCCCATAAGACTCATTTGAGCAAGACATTGCCTAGATTTTCCTGGTATCTGGCTCGCTTCATATTTATTGCTGGAAAGCCTTAACAGTTATCCCTCCCCTCCCAGGTTCTCTGGCCCTCTCCTACTTTTCCATTTTCTCTGGGACATACTCACTTCCACCAGTATGCAGTTAAAAAGTATGCTTGTGTTACACAAAGGATCTGTGGGAAACAACTATTCTAACATACATAAAATCATTTCAGTTAAAGAAGTGACATGCAAACAGTTTCAAAAGAAACTGCGATGTGCTCTCCTGCAATGAAGGCTGGTTTGGCCTCACAACTTACACCCAGTTTGTCCTCTCTTGTCTCCTTTCCCATCCCCTCCCAAGCCAACTACTCAATTAGGGGAAGGTATCTCCTAAGTTCTATTTCATCTGTGCAGTAACAAGTTTCCCAAAGCATCAGTAGAATGGATTTAACAATCATGAAACACGACAATGTCAAAGCAGCATAGATAAATGTCCTCCATTAAGACATACAGCAAATGATAATAAAAAAGTCCCTCCAAAACATAAAATGTAGAAGAGAGGAGAGTTCTGTGGCTGGGTAGCTAATGAATGCTGGAAACAGATACAGAGTTTTACAAAGGATTAAATTTCCTGCCTCTCATAAACCAGCATGCTGATACACACACAAGTGTGCATGAAAGAGTAAAGTACTGCTGTTTCCTCATGCCAACAACTTCAGATCCAGATAGGAGCAAGAGCTCTGTGTATGGATGTCAGCCTAAACTCTCAGGAAGATTGCATGGAAATGAAGATGCAAAAATCAAGCAGATTCTGACTAGATGATGCACTCTATTCCTGTATACACCTGTTAACTGTATCACAAATATAAAAGGCTGCTCTCCAAATCTTAACAGCTGCAAAAATTTACAGGGCATTGAATATAATTTTGTTTTTCTTTTTCCCTTTGTTTTGTTTTTCCTTCCATTTTTGTGTGTTAATGTTTGACCTTTTTTCTTGTATTCCTCAGTCAGCCAAGGAAAGGGACAAGAAATTCAGCAGCTGTGTCGGCATGTTTATTATTAAATAACTATCCCAGCACTTCTGTCTCTAGGAGATCACCAACTTAAAACCATTAATGGGGCAGCCAAATTAAATTCCCCTTTTCACATGTGCAGATAGAACTAGACTGCCTTAGGGGACTAAGGGAGAAAGGAGTAGAGTAATATGAACATACCAAGAAATGTACAATATTTGTGCCAGATACACAAGTGCTAACAGTGCAATGCTTGTAGCTGCCTACCACATTAGCTAAAGGTTACAATTTAACATCGCACTAACTCTAGGCAATCTGCAGATTACTCAGTGAAAATAACCAGGACCTATGTAAAATGCTAAAGGAATGTGACTCTTTAGGCGTGTCTGGTTTCCACCACGCTGCAGGAAAAATCCCCATCTTCTCATCTATCACCAAAAGAAAACATCTATAAACACCAAGAACAGGGATGGACTTTCCAAAAGGACATGTTGAAGCCCATCCAAGAGAAGTTAAAACACACTAGTAAAATGTATTCATCCATTTCCCCAACAGTAGAAGTTAAAATCATAGAATATTTCAGGTTGAAGGGACCTTTTAAGGCCACCCAGTCCAACCCCCCTGCAATGAGCAGCACCATCTTCAAATAGATCAGGTTGCTCAGAGCCCCATCCAACCTGAGCTTAAATGTTTACAGGGATGGGGCATCATCCACCTCTCTGGGCAACCTGTGTCAGTGTTTCACCACCCTCATTGTAAAAGATTTCTTCCTTATATCTAGGAAGTTCTGAAAGAAAGTTTGGAGTACAAAAACTAAAGCCACTCAGACTATCTGAATTTTTTTTTTTTTGAGCGCATGAAATGGAACAGAAAAAAAGTAATTTGAACAAGAAAATTACAGGAATGCTGATGCTTCCAGTCAGCCTGGAGGTAAGGAAGGGAGAACCACTCACGCTGTGCATGATTGCTTTTTCTTCCTTCAAGTCCCAGGTAGACCCCACAAACACAGAGCATGTAGAAATCAGAAGTCAGGAACAAGTTGGGAAAACGATTTTGTTCACGTTCAGCATGAGTTATGGCAGACAACCAAGCCTGTTTCTATTTTAGCCAGACTCCTTCAGCCACCCATAATCAATGTTTAGTTCCAATGCACAGCAGGAAACAGGTTCTGTGCTTGTGTGCCTTTGACTCATGAAGGAACAAAAGCTTTGAAAAATGTATTCCTGGGAAGCAAGTGTAAAAAAAATGAATCCTCATTTCAGAGAGACATAACCATGCAGGAAGAGGAAACCGTTCCACAAAGTCAGAGATTAGCTTTCCATAGTCCATACAAACCTACAGATTCTCATGTTTTGGGCTTGTAACAAATAATCCATTCATATGTCATCATCCCCCCAGAAATTCAAACATTTAGGTGTATCTCAGTAACAATGACACTTTAGGACAGCAACACCACTCTTCCAGAAGCTAGACATAGGAGTGGAACAGCCATGACCAGGCAGCTCACCTCCTACCAGAGGAGCCTAAGCTTTTGGTAGCTCTGCTTCCTCCAATCTGAATAAAGGAAGGAAGATGGGAACCTTTATTAGTGAACAGATGGTGAGGGAAATATTCTGCCACTGAGATTATGTCTCACATTGCAGTGGAAATATCCAGCACCTCTCCCCTACCCAAGCACTGGAAGTATAGTTGATTATTATCTGCCCCTGTCTTCTAACCCAAACTGTTTTGATCTCAAATGCTCTATGTATAGTACTGCCAGCCTCATCCTCCTCCTCTGCTCCAACCAATCATTTTGCCAGCTGCCATCACATACACACCAGTTGTAAGCAAGTACTCTCCATTTTCCTTATGCCTAAAAGAACTCTGAGCAGTTATGATTAGGTAAACATTTTCTCTTCTTAGTTTCCTCTACGTACAAAAATACTAGCTGCATAGATATAGGCAGCTCTTTGGAAAATCATAACTAATTATATTCTTAAAAGTTGAGCAGCATTATTAAGCTAGTACTACATACACCACATTCTGATTGGCCTAAATACTGAATTTATTCTGGGCTCCCTCCAATCAAAATTAATCTTTCTCTAGTACAATGAACTGTCACTACTGAATCAACACCAGCAGCAAAAGTGACAGCAGCCTACATCATTACTCAACTAAGATAATAGAACTAAAGTCATTGAAACAGGCAGATGTTGGAGGCTGTCTCCCATTTCAGAATAATGTTCCTGTCGTAACTCAGCATTTATTTTAGGGAAGCAAGGATAAATTCATTACCATTTGCAGGGTGCTCAGATATAACAGTAATAGAAGCCATGTAAGCCTCCCAATATGTACACAGTGGAAACGCACATGGCATTGATACTAACCATCCTTCACCTAGATAACACAAAGCGGGGCAATGCAATCAATCCACGTCCACTGGAGACCTGCTCCCACATTAGTGTGAGCAACAGTGTTTTGCTATTGCAAACTCAAAAAACTGAAGTTGAGAGATGTGCAACACCGGAAGTCATTTTGACAAGATACAAAAGCTTCATGATTTATTCCCTGCATCCTTACATTATTTCCTGGTAACACACTGTATCCAAAATTATCACCTGAAGAGCTGCTGTTTTGTCAGATCGCAATAAACAATATCCTCACTGCACAGAATGCCACACTTCTGCATTGATAACTAAACTGCATAGATCCAACAATTAGGAAAAACTATTGATGACATAAAAATGATAAAGAAGAATACAATGTTTGGGTTTTAAAGTTAGATCTTTGAATTAAAAGCATTAGAAGAAAATAATTATTCAAAAAAATAGAAGTAAATGGAAGATCCTTATCTATTTCTGAACAAAAGTATAAATGGGTACAAGGTGTACTTCCCATTACTGCTAGGATTTAATGACCATCCTTCTGTCTCCAGCCCACTGAATAACGTCTCCTGCAATATATGGCCACATATTAAGGAAAGGCGATCAGATCTGGGCCCAACTATTTTAGCCTTCAGGTCAAAGCTGTATATCAGTAAATTGATAGGATTATTGATATTCATAAATCAAGATTTATAGAGTTCAGAGTCCAGTTAGTTCAATTAGATAATGAATTAGGAAAACAAAAGACATTTTGGAAAAGAATAAAACCACTTAGCCTGACACACAAGATAACCTTCAGGTAGCAAGCTAATGCAAATACCTAGAAATCAAAATTGATTTTTATGTATTGTTCTATTTTAATTTAATTCTCATTTATCTTTACCCACAGGTTTTTCATTTTGCATTTCACCTGAATAAGGATGCTAGATAGTATCCATGAATTCCTGGCACTTGCAAGACTGGTTATCTTGTCTTGGCAGAAGGTCAAACTGAACACTTTTTAACTTGGCCAGTTATCTAACTGTACCAAACAGCTCAAACCTGCAGCTGAGATACCTATTCCTGCTTCATAGCAGTTGGAGTTGCTCAGCTTCCTCTGACAGACCTCTGAAACAATGGATTTAATAGGGAGGGAAATGCCCATCTGATTCTAATGGCTAATTCCATCTCCTTTCACTTAGAGAGCAGAGTACCAGATGCTCTGGATTTCCTGCTTTGTCGACTATAGAGCAGTGTTACGTTCTGCTCTCACATTTGATATAGCTGTTTGTTGTCTGATAAAATGTGGTTCCTCAGGGAAAACAAAGGGTTGTCTCTAGAGAAATGTATAAATACACCTTATTTGGCAGTATGGGAACTCAAAGCCAGTAAGTTTGTCTATGGGAAAATGCACGATCTTAGGAACACTGTTCCCAGGGTATTCTCTATTCCCAAGCAGTTACCAACAGTTGGCTCAAAGTTAAAATGTAATAGACAGACTTCAAAGATCATCTTGCATCAAGAAAACTGTAATAGGCTGGGGAAGGGGCAACTTTACATGATCTCACCACACACACCCCCCGTCCTTGTATGCTGTCTATAGAAGCTATGGATCATATTCCTAATTCATGCATGCTGGGATAGCTCCCTAGTGGATCCAGATGAATTTACAGCGGCTTGGATTTTCTGCCTTTATACAGTGACTCCATGGACAGCTGCCAGGTTTTATTTTACTCTTACGGGTTCAAAATCCACTGTGTTTGACTCCGAGATTCTTCTTTAAAGACAGTTTGCACAGAAACACTTCTTGCAATTCCAAGTTATGCCAAGACAATGAAAAGAAATAGATTAAGTGTCTATAAAGTAGATGAGCCGATTATCAGCGTGGTAAGTATGTTGTAACATGCTTTTTTGCGCCATAGCAATTCAAACAAAACTTAGTGTGCTAACAGTTTTATGGATTGATTTGAAGCAATATGAGAAGTTATTCATCCTCTTTCTACCTCTGCCACAGATGTGTTACTGTCCATGTGGCAGACAGCCATTAATATATAGAATCAGTACTCCCCCAGCTGTATTTTCAGCCAAGCTTGCCAACTTTGCCCTGGAGCAGGTAAGGAGCACTCACACTTAACATAGCTCAGGGGAGGAAAAGGGAGTAACCTTCAACAGTAGTCTTCAGCACGCAAGTAATAATAGCTGAGAAAAGCTTACAGGTATAGTTATTTGCAAGGGAGTAGCTCTTATATCCTAAATTCAAGTTGTAGGTATACGTATTTCTTTGCATGCAGCCATATTAACAGTGCTGTGACAGCTTAACGGCCTAGCACTCAGCATTTTGAGTCCTTGTTACACACAAGTGCCACAAGGTCCATATGCCACAATAAGTCATTTGAGAAAAACTTCTTCAAACTTTTAGAAACCCACTTTCTGTGTGTATTCCTATCAATGCAGCTTTCATACACAGAAGAATTATTTGCTCTTCATTACATACCAGACTGCAAAGTCCTTGGGAATTTAATATTAGCTTTTAGAAATATATACATTGCTATTACCAATAAGGAATTAAACATTAGTTGTTCACAGCAAGAGAACAAAAAGTTTAGACTGAAAGAGATAGCTATTACTAGTTATTTTAAAAAACTGATACTTTGGGGAGTAGGACCTTTATCAAATGGAGTCTGAGGAACCTTAAGCAATAAAAACTTATTCATTCCAGACAGCTGCGTATGGGTGCCCAATTTTGAGGCACTTCAAAAGCTTGAAGGTGGATGTTCAGCTCCCTAAAAACAAGGCCCATACAGATAGCAAATTAGACATCCATACATGGACATTCATAGATATCAGAAGTTATTTAAACACCTTAATCAGCTTTTTCCAAGTGGTTAGAGATACTGATAAACTGCTGTGAGCTGAAAAGATTCACCCCGCCCCTCTCTTAATAGCTCGTATATATTTTAGTCTGTTCTTAGGACTGTTTTAACCAGCTCCATCAAACCAAATCTTAAATTCCTCCTTTTTTTCTTCAGCCAAGAAAACTAATGGTCCAAAACAGTAGAATATTGGATAAGTTAGTAGTGGAATAAGTTCCCTTCAGACAAAACAGTAAGGCTTTCAATGAATTAGATTATTCCATTTGACAGAGAACACAGTCCACATCNAAAGTCCACAAAACAAAACTAAAAAAAAAAAAAAAGCAGTGGGCAAATTTCCAAGATCTTTGAATAATGAAACAGTGGTTAATAAAGCAAGTCTTATTTTTCACTCCTCTTTGGCATTTAATATCCTACTGATTTGTATACACTAACATTGTACTAGCTGCAGGACACATGAAGTGACAGAAAAACACAGCCTCCCATCTGGGCTGGTCCCATCCATCTGGTGATTAGGGCAGGGCACAGTGCAACCATATGGCCATGATCAAGAACCCACTAATATCATCCAGAGTTAACTGGGAAGAGCTATAGCCCACTTAGTCTCCTAAGGATGACAAATCCCTCTCATTCTGTCTCTCCTCCCCAGTGGACATGGTAGATTTGTCTTTTTGCCTGCACAGATGAAGCTTTGCTGGTTAGAATACTAGTGATACACAAAAAAAAAAGTGAATTTGGTGCTTGTACCTGTCAACAACAGAATGACAAAATTATTTCCATGAAACAATTAAAAACCCATTAACGTCACATTTCTGCCTCAAGTCCCAAATGAAGTCCCCCTCCTCCCAAAAAGCTTATGTTGGCATAGGAACTCTGAAACCCGAGGCCAAAATCCTGAGACAGAGCGCATGGGTACAACCCAGCAGCTGAATATAAGAGATTTGACCCCAGCAGTCATACAGGAAGAGTATAACAGTAGCAGCTCTGTTATCTAGCCTGCCCTTACATATTAGTAGAATGGGAAGAGCCTACTTATCTAACAACAAACAGGAAGAAAATGAAAGGCATAACTTCATGTCTTCTTGAAGAGGCACCACTGTTGCTATCTACGTAGTTCTACTAGTTCCTGTTCCACTGGTCTGTTGAGTCACTTTTTAGCAATACTTGTTTCCTAGCTGATAAGTCAATAACCCCCAATGGATCATGGCACAAAGACATTACATGTGGTAGAATAACCTTTTTCAGGTTTTGATCATCAGAAACAGAAACCAGATCCCAACATATTGCCTGAGCTACATCTTAAATTGAAAGATAGAGCCTCAAGTGGTACACAACAAACTGGGTTTAATTGTAATGCCATAACTCTAGCAGCATTGTCATGACCCATTTCCACTCATCTGTTGTAACAACCCCCCCCCTGCTTAGCAGTAAGGAGTCTGGTCAGGTCCTGTGTAAGAATATCTTTAAAAGGTTAGAGCTGTTGCCTAAATCATATTAATTCACCAGGGGCCAACCTTCCCTCCAAGGCAACATTTGATAAATAGCACAGCATGACTGTTGGAATGGTGTCTCCCAAAACACAGAGCCATCTTTTGAATGAGATATGCAAGTAGAAGGTCTTTTTGACTACATAACCAAAAATGATGGCCTGAAACTGTCAGGAGTAAGTGACAGCCTGCTCACAAAATGTTCATCAGTACAAATAATTATAGATAATAATTGGCAATTGAGTTTTACTAACAGTTTTAAAGTATTTTTACAACTTGGATAAGTTGTAAAGAAGAGATATAGGACTTTTTCCTCTAGAATTCTCAAACAATAAGTAGTCTTAAACAAAATAAGACCTACAGCAACAAGGTACAATAGGGAAACACTTGGTCAGAATTTGAACATAATCTTTAATGTTATATCAGCAGACTTTGTGTGAGCAAGATTTTTCTTTTTTCCTGAAGCTGATAAATTTCTTTTTCTTTTAATACATGGGTGCTGACTTTCAAGCTGTGCATGGAGCCCTCTTCTGGAGAAATTTGAAAAAAAATAAAAGCTTAAGAACACAGTAGTGTGGGCTATGCATTTGGAGAAAGAGTTTTAGGATTAATTTTCTCTATTCACTGTAATGACAAGCTTGTGAAATCTATACTTCTTTCCAATTGACTTAGTTGCAAGCCAGTGGAACATGACAGTTGTTAAAGCTATCATTTTTTTTTCCTCTTCTTGTAAGTTTTACTTAATTTAATGTTGATTCATCTATCTGCATGAAATGCATAACATACAAAAGCAAGCCTGTGAACAACTTTTGGTTTAATAAATTTTTCCCAAAGGATGTTTTCTAAGGCCTACATACAAAATATTTGTAAAACCCACTCTGATTTGATAGATTTAAAAATCTGTAGTTACTGCTTACTGTACTCTATAGTGAGCTGCACAAGCTACCAGAGTACACTTAGTTTTTATTGTCAGCTTCAGATCAATAAAGCTGTATAGTATAGATATGCTTTGTAGTTTTAAAGGTGATCCTGAATTAAAGAATTACTTGAAATGTATCTTCCTCAGCTATTCCAGCTAATGTTCAGTTTTCTTCTTGGTGAAAACGGGACAAACGGTAGTAGTGTAGACTAAATCTTTGCAAAAGAAAAAATTCTTTTATCGTCCACTTGTTTACCACAACTTTTACAAACATACTTAATGGGCTGAAAAAAAAACAATTCCCCATCCTCAACCTTTAAATGCCTCAAAAGGCAGTTTTATATTTATACTTAACAAATGCAGTTAAATTAGATGCAGACCAAGAAAACACAAAACCAAAGTTAATACTTTTAGAAATGATGTTTTAATTAAAAATAAACCTTTTTTCAGTTCATGTTCTTACAAATATGAGAATTTCAAACTTTTTTCTACACTGTAAACTTTGCTATCGTTACTTTGAAATGAAGTTATTCCCATCTTCTACTTCCACAGAAAGTATTGTGTTACTAGATCGCTGACACTTAGAAATCATTTTATCAAAATTGAGCTTTGCAGGTTCCACTAGCATTGTATTATATGAGGCATTATTGCTACTGCTAGAGGAAAAAAGAAAACTTATGAAAAAAATCCCAGAATGTGTTACAACCACTACACAGCCAGATGGCTGCATTTGTTTAATATGTTGTTTCTCACATACTTCTATTTACTTTTCCTGTCACATGAAAGTTGTGCATGTGGTGTGTCAAAGAGAAAAGCCAAATAGCATTTCAGTAATTCCTTTTTCTTTCCCTAGCATGCTATCACCTTCAGTTAATACTTTAACCTGCCAATACTCAACAACCTTATACCTGAAGACAGATTTATGTACACTTCCTTATTATAGTCTAATTCATTCCCTAATTCATTAACTCTTAGACATGATCTATAAAGTAAACTTGGAGATGTGTTAAATCACCAGGTAGAGACATTGCCAGATAAAGCTATATATGCTAATAAAGAAGGTGGGGTGCAGTTTAAGCACTTAAATGCAAAGCAATGCTAAAGCACCACAAGCTCAGCCCAGCAAGAGAAGAAACTCTGAAGTATTGCTGAAAGTTGTCAGTAAAGCACACAGTTGTTTTCAGAATCAGGTGTTCTGCACCTTGTCAGATTTTAAGCAGTTACTGATATTAAACACATGCCAGCTATGTGGTTTAATAGGCCTTAGAACACTGTCCTCCCCTATCATATACATACTGCTTTTCCTACAAAGGACAGCTAAAGAAAATCCAAACTCAAAGCTGATTATTCATTAGTGTGCTAAAGATGGACAAGAGAGGACTGAAAACACAGAGAAAGCCAAGCAAACTGCAGTCCAGATGGCAAATCTCAAGCCCAAGGTGAGGGAGTACCAGCTTACTATATCCAGACGTTACCTTTACACTGTCTGTGCCCTCTACCCTCCACCACTCTGCTCCCTGAGCATTGCCTCCCACTGGCAGCTTCGCCAGCTCAGCTGTCTGTCCAGGCTGCATCTCAGCCCACTTTGCCAACTTCTCCCCAGGAGCCCTTTGGGCATCCCCAGCCCACCAGAGAGCCATTCAGCCCTCCGCAGGCACAGCCGCTTGCCCACTCGCTGCAGCCAGCCTCAGCAGGGCTGGTGAGCTGCCCTCTGGCCAGCCCTCTTACAGGGTACACACAGCCTCAGCCCCAGCCCTTAGGGAGGCCCTGCAAGAAACTCTGCAGGTATCCCCAGCACATGCTGCTCCGGCTCCTCAAACTCATCCTTCACCAGAGCATTCAGGCACCATACCTATGGCCCAAAGCAGCTGCTTTCATTTGTTACACTCCCTGGAGCAGGATTGTTATCCTGAACCCACCCAAATGCCTATGTGCTTGCTCACAGTCACCGAGTCTCCTACTGTCCCATAACTCCAGCCACCCACACCAATGCTTTTACTCCTTATCAGGGTAAGCCAGGACCAAAATATCCCAGCCTTGATCCACAGCATATATGCATTCAGTTCACCCTACTGCTTCCTACTTACACACACTTGATGTATCTTCTCTCAGCAATAAAGCTCTCCCAACAGTGATCCCTCACCATTTCTCTCCTTATCATTCTATTTTGAAAAAGCAGACTAAATGCCTGCTGGAGATTGCAGTTACACAAACACAAGCGCACAGACTCAGCGTCCCAAGCACTAGTTTGACACTCTAAAACCCACCAACCCCCTAAGGGTTAACAAAACCGCTCGATCGCCAGTCAAAAAGGAATTAACTTTTCTCTCTACTCAGTGCACAGGATGCCACTGTCACTAAACGCAAGAGTTTACAGAGCTCCAAAGACAAAAGAAGGAAGGATGCATTTAAGCTGGACAACAACAAAGGATTTTCAAACCTCCCCAGAGCTTCCAAAAAGTGAGCCCTGTAACAGCAGCGAGAGGCAAAGAGAGCAACCGAGAGGTACCGAGAAGTCAAAGCCCAGACAGTCCCTTGGCTTTGACAGACAGCAGCAGCAGCGCTTTAGCAGCTCCGTGTTTTTAAAGCTGGGTGTTTTTTCCTCCGCTTTCTGGCAGAGGGGGATCTATTACGTTTAATAAGAGAAAGGCTACATAGCAAGTCACTAACAGAGTATTACACATCTATCAAGAGAGTACGGGGAAGGGAACCTTTTGCAAGGTCTGATTTTATTTTTCCTCCATATTCCCCCCTCCTCTTTTTTTTTTTTTTTTAAAGAAAAAAAGCAATAAATAACGTAAGCTGCCTATAACAGCCTATAAGCCTACTACCCGGCAAAAGCCACAGAGGAAAAAGGCAAATCAAAGTTGCAGCATTTGATATGACAGAAAATATTGCTGCTGCAGCTGCTACCGAGACACTTGAAAGATTCTCCCCACCACCCTTCCTGAAGGGAAACAAAAAATGCTATATATCACACGGCAAATTTGTTGTAATTGTAAATCAAGGAACTATGAGATTCTACATTCCTAGCAACTGGCTTGTAACAGAGATCTTACATCTTTCACCAGTAATTCAATCAATGTATAATTACTCAGAAATCAGACCTGAATTACAAATACTTTCAAATCCAAATGCACGAGAGAAGGAAGAAGAAAGCAAGCAAGGAAAAAACACACATTTCTTACCTGGGACAGCAGAAAGGACAGAGCAAGTTGAGTTTTGTGCTGCATTTTGCCAGACTAGAAGGTACCAGAGGCTTTTTCATTCATGCACTCGGCTGCACTGAGCATATTTTCACTGTGAAACAGCCTTTGAGAAGAGACTCTGCCTTGAGAGCCAGCCAACTTCCCAAATAGATCAGCAGCATCATCACTAAAGCATTGGATAGAGTCTGATGACCAGAACCAATGGCTTTACAAGGATGATTTCTTCACAAAGCATCCCCATTTTGCATCACACATATTGGGCAAGCACCTCTCACAAACACAGCACCTTTAGAAAGCATTTTGCTTTGGTGTATTTGTGTGTTTAGTTTCAGTCTAACAAATCATGCCTTACACATCTCAATAGTATTTTCCCTTTTAGAGAATGGAATTGCACAGAGAGAAATGAGAGCAACTCTGAGCACCGCTGCAAAGAGATTCCCTTTATTAAAATGTTAATAAGGTATGCTTTATTTTCAATAAATCAAAAAAATGACCACTGCAGCTTTAGTTACTTCCAAGCCTTAGAACACACTGAAATTTCTCAGTGCAGCAGAAATACAGATTATATTTTGTGTTTTCCCCTCAATCTCACAAATCACAATGAAGACAGATCAATTCTAGCCTGCAGAAAAAAAATCCATCATAAGGCAATAGATTTTATTAACTGCTCAGGTAATGGCAGAACCGGCTTTTGATTCTATGAACTTGAATCTAGGACAAAGTTTCAAAGCTGCATGCCCTTCAATTACAAAAACTTTTCCTGTTTGGAAGAGGAGACCCCTGATGTTTCAAGAACCTGCTTTCTCTGGATTGGTTATGTTGCAACCCAGCAAGCAATACCAGGCAGATGGACCAAAGATTACAAACGAATTCCCCTGTCTGTGTTTCCAGCTCCACCTCTCTTGCCACTCCCCATTATCACAGCAGTCCAGTCCTTTTTTGACTTGTCTTCTTGCAGTTGCCAGGGTTATTTAACAATACCCTTCCCCCATTTTCAGTAGGGTCAAAAGTCTCCACAGCTCTCATGACTGATGCTTTTCCCTTGCTTGCTCATCCAGCAGAGCCAGCTGCCACCACTTTCTGCTCTGCCCCACATGGCTGCTGTACCAGTGGTGAGGAGCAGAGACATGGGGAGGGGAAGGCAGGTAAGCAAATGGGAAGGGATACACATCCAAAGAAGCTGCCAAGCACTTTGAGTTCCTCAGCATCAGCAGGAGCTTCCTGCTGTGAATAATGTTGTTTGATAGCTTCCCCAAGCACTGTTAGTCTACTGCTCGTATCTTCTTTTACTCACAGACTGGACCGAAACTGAAGGAAAACACTGTCCTTCAAGTCTAAGCCCTCATATGCAGCAACAACTCTGCTCCAGTACCTTAATCACACGTGTATAAATTAACACTGGAGATGGATCAGAATTCAAAGCAAATCCAGCAGGAACCAGCAGTAGCATTTATAATGCTCTATACAATAGCAAAAAGTTCACCACTTATACATAAAAAAAAGCAAGGAGGTTGCTTTCTTTTTCATCCCTTTTTCCAGGCCAGAGGCCAGCTTAGCAGTGTAAAAACAATCTTAGAGCTCTTTATGATTAAAAATAAGTGAGTGACCATCTCCCATTTCTCCTTCAGGGTCCCAGCTTTCCACCACATCTAAGTCCCAGCCTCAAGAGAAGCACCTCAGAGGCCCATAGACAAGGCAGTGGGGTTTTCATAGGGCATAGCTTGCAGGCGGCAGCACCAGCGGTACCACTGTACGCACAGCCTTAGTATGGGAGCACTGGGATTTGGACAGGCTCTTAAACCCCACAAACAGGGGCCAAACAGCTGAGCGAGTTACCAGACCAACCAGAAGTAGGTGGTGGCTGAGAGAAACAAAGGCATATCTGCATCCTGTTTCACAGGAAAGGGACTCATTTAAATTAAAAAAAAAATAAAAAATCAAGTCATGAGGTAGATGATTCACTCCAAGATAATGCTTGCGGTAACATCAGATTTGAGCCAATACGAGCAGTTAATTTCTGCACAAGACACAGCACGGCCAAAGAGGTACAGAAGGGAACAAGGAGTTTGAGCCCTTCCCTGTGCCCCCACAGCCACGAGGAGCAGGGCTGGCCCTGCTGCCATGGCCTCCCTCCTCCCCACAGAGGGGTCAGGCACCACAGCAAGGCCCAGGGCAGGGCCTGCCTCCCTGATGGCCCCGCTCAGGGCTCCAGCCCTTCACAGCCACAGGGAGCCACACACCACAGCCTTTTAGTCTCCAGAAACAGCAACTACCCTTTCATAACAATAAAAAAGAGCATCGTTTGAAAAAACCTAAATCACTAACCTTTTACCTCCACTCCCACACTGCTTATCCCTCCCTCTGCAGCCCGTGCCTCTTCCCTTAGCTCCCTGCTCTCAGGTGCTCCTATTTGCCTCCTAGAGGAGTAATTAACCACTCCTGGAGGGGTAATTAACAGCACCCAGGGGTTAACCCTTCACAGGCTGCTGCCAAGCCCAGGTCCAGCAATGGCACACTGGAGTGAGGCAGCCACACCATTCCCCAGCGCTCACCCACGCAGGACCTGGCCACCTTTGGGAAAAGGCCTTTTTGACAGTGCTCCCCTGAGGTAAAATCCAGCACGCAGCAGCTCTGGATGCTGAGGGGGATGTTAACTGGGTTTAACTGGGGCCTCCGGCAACGGGAGGTGGACAGCTGCTGCAAATCAGCCCCTGAGGCTCAGGAGAAGGTTTGGCCCTTTGCAGGTGGGCTCCCGGAGGGGCTGTCTTCAGGGGTCAGGAGCAGAGTCTTCTCTGCTAATTAGGTTATTAATGAAAAGATGGTAGGTTATTAATTAGAAATTAAGAGTTGGTTCCTCAGTCCTTCTCAGCCTTAGGTGACAGGAGGAGGTTTAAACTCTATAAGACATCTCTGAGGAGCAGGCCAGAGAACAAGGCTCCAGGTGATGGAGGATGGAGGATGGTTGCTCTCTAATCCTCCCCTTGAAGCAATTTTGCTGCACAAATGAAACATGAAGTTGTGGGGCCACAGAGTGACAGCAGCAGAAATAACAGCCCCGGCTGTGGGGCATGGTGAGAGGAGAGGCTCCAGGGTTCAGGCCTTCCCCTGTAGGGTAAAGCTGTGCTCCTCTTACCCACTGCCTCCTGATGTAACACGTGTAGTAAGCGCAGGCAGTGACTGAGAGGGGCTTTGGTTTGTGAGCAACAAAAGCTCCTGCTGAGACCTTTTCTAGATCCAAGCCTACGTTAACTGATGAATGTAACATGCTCTGCAGTCTTTAGAATGAAGATGCCATCATTTTCACTTATAAAATCTTGGGCAACTTGGCACCTCAGCTCTCTCTCTCCATGACATACTCTGGCGATAGAGGCCAATGCTGAGCTGAGGCTAATATGAACAATATTAATTGCCTGCAACGCGTAAGGTGTTGTGAGAGATAGACCCATTAGCAGATGAGGGAGTGACTGTATGCTGCCAGAAATGGCTTTTGACCTTCGGAAGATTTGCCCTGACTAGTTTGTAAAAGCTGAGGATTAGGTGCTATGAATCTGTCAGAACAAGGGAAGTTCAATTTCATATTAAAGTGAGTCACATAAGAAACCTGGATGCAAGAGAGAGGGACTAATTTCCCCTGCCATAGTACTGGCAAGCTATATAGTTCTGGCTGCTACACCACACTGCAGTTTCTGACTCTTTCAAGCTTGGAAAAATATTTTAGCACTGGGCAGCAGTGGGATGCGTGAGCTTGAGTGGCATGTCTGGGGCAGAAGGAACAGAAAGGATGCACCCCCAGTATGGAAGCATAATATGGTCTAAGACAACTCAATCCATCAGACCAGCATCTACCCCTAAAGGACAAGTATAGTTGAATTTTGTTTAGGGTAGATGGGCCAAGTATGTAGTGGAACAGAAATTCAGTCAAGTAAACTAATTCAAAGAGTAAGTTTAGCTGCAGCGTATTTGACATTGCCCTTGTTATTAGGAAAAAAACATGCTGGTTAGGGCTTTCTGAAATCCTTCTGGGTTCACTCCAAGAATGGCCGGAGGACAGAAGAAAGCGAGCCTGACCTGCTGTGTCTGTCAGATGTGGCATGTCACCCTCCTGCTATGCCTGCAGAGCCACCACCACTTCCTGAGGATAAGAAGTTGTAGTAAGTGTACCTGGCTAGAGCTACAATTCGTAGCAGAAGTGAAATCCCATCTTCCTGCCTGAGGTTCTCCAGCAGGAAGAAATGAAGAAACTGGCTGCAATAATGTTCTGTTCTGGAGAATGGAGATTCAGAGGATTGCAATAGAGTTGATTTAGTAAAGAGTTAAGGAATATGTTTCCATGCACTTTGGTTTTCTGCTTGGCAGTTCTGCCAAAATAGGTTTGGGTAGGGATTCTCAGTCTTAGTGCAGCTGAAATTTCTTTAAGAAAACTCACAAAAACACCAAGAGTTTTGCAGTTTGAAAGTAAGCCCACAGCTTTTCATTATGTACCCAACCCGGTACCTCCATAATACCTCAAATTTCTACCATTATTTCTTACACTAGGGGCTTATTGGCAACAGAAAGTTTGGCATTAGTGCAGTTTTCTCTAAAATGTGGGAATGCTGAATGCTCTGTCTACTGTTTCCCTACATCTCAGACCAAGCTCTAGGATAGTAAATGGGTTTTGTTTTCTTACTTGCTAACAGGCAAGTCACAGGCAACGAGAACAAACTGATACTTCGGTGAAAAAAAAATAGGATGTGTTTCACTGTCAGAAGAGGACAAAGAACAGTTGGTGAGTCAAACAGGAATCTTTTAATTTTTAGAAAAACCCTTAAGAGACCATCACGCCTTTTTCTCTCCAAATAATAATATTCCCTGTTTATCATGACCACAGGAGCCATTTCTTCAATTCTTAAAGCAAAAAAAACCTCTTACTTTTTCATTTTGCATCCCTGGGCCCTTGAAGCATAAACAATATATGTGGTCAACTTCTAAAATTGAGCTATTGTAAAGCATTCTAGAGTGACAATTTGCAATGCTGTACATCTAATCTTCTAATCCTCACTTGAACCAGAAGCAAGCTGTTCCTTAATTCAGCCTTCATCTGAGCTAAGCTGAGGAAGGAGTGAGAAGAGCCTTAGGTATGCGGTGGGTGCGGTGCTTCACAACATCTGCTTCACAGAAACAAGTTTGTTTATATCCCCTTCTCCCAGTGGGCCCCTGTGTGGAAGGAGCTCCTGCTCCTCAGCTGACCTCCAGCATCTAACTCTTTTCTGAAGTGGTGGCAGGTATTTTCCCATATCTGTTATGGACTTGTGCCTTTTGGCTGAATCGTAGCAATTGAGCTTGAACTGTGAGCTTGTCCTGATTGCGAGGCTCCTGGGCACTTAGGTTTAGTTGTTGTCCACAGTAATTCAATCACTTGCAGTCCTACACCCATAACCAAGGTAGCTGAATTCTGGCCTTCTATTTACCCACTTTTCAGTAATACAAAGTTACATTGCATGTATTAGCATATTTGTCCTCCCCAAAGCATAGGGATATAACAAAATATTCCTGCAATGTTACAAAAGAAGGAAAACTGAGGCACAGGATGCAAAGGGACCTGATTAAGATCATAAAGCTGGTCAAACACACAGCTAAAAATTGGGCTGCTTGCTAAATGCCTTAGGCACTGGCCCTTCCGTCTATTGAAAGGACCCATCAGCCTTCCTGGGGGACCTGGGAGCTTCCTCTGTTTTTGTGCAAAACCAAAGCTGAAATGCACTTTAATTTAAAAAGTCTTCATTGGCTGGGCTATCTGTTTCCGCTCCCTAAATGTGCCTCTCCTGCCTCATTTTAACACCACTACTCCTTTGGCCTCCCCCCATATGTATGATTGTATCTGGCCTAAATACAGGTGTTCTGGAAGCAATTACAGCTCCGTTGGAGCAGAATATGACACATGGTAGCTCATTAGTGGTTTGCCCATATTAAGGGAATGACTCCTTGTTTCCCTTTTGACCTCACCTATTGTCTAGGAAATGAATGGATCTAGGAGTGAGAAAATTTGTTTTGGCAATGGGATCTGTATTTTCCAAGGCTCTGTTATACTGAATTCTGCCCAGAAATACAAATCAGAATAATTAATCAAATAAATGCACAAAAGAACTTATTCCCTATTTTGGTAGCAACTATACAAAGTCAAAGTCATTATTTAAAAATTCACTGTGCAAGTTTATTAGAAAAGTTACTCTTTTATACATTAAAAAAATAACATTTCCACAGGAAATGGGAGAAAAAGCAAGTTATCACTGTCAGAGGTTTTTCTAAGACATATCCAAACTCAAGATATTCATCATGAGTTATGGGAAAGTTAATACTGCAGGAATAAATTAACCACAGAATTTTAATGACTTTATTGTGTGACAGTTTCTAAAGCCCAACCAAATATCAGCTAGGAAATTCAAATGTGAGAGATACGCTCTTAATTCCCACAGTTATGGATTTTTTTAAAAATCCCTTCTTATGATATAAGGGTCATTTAAAATATTCTACCATGAATATACAGCTTACTTATGGGTAGCACATTTCACCATTCTTATCCAGCCAGAAGCCAGCTTAATCTTTCATCTTTTCACAGAGGAACAGCAGATGCATAAGTATATTTTAGAGGGAATAGAATAGTTGAGAGAGAGAGAGAGGGAGAATGTGTCAGTCTTTGAATATCTCCGTGCACAGGACTTCAGCTGACACACAGGCCCAGAGCTGTTAAACCTCCTGACTTTGGGCATAGCCACTTGTGCTGTATGTGGTAAGAGAGTGGTGCACTGCTCTGTTTCGTGTTGTTTTCAGCTACTGTGTTTACTCTGACCAGTGCAGCTCTGTATTTCACATACCGTTATCATAAAGACATGGTTGCAAAGTCCCTCCATCAGAATCACAATTGCATCTGCAGCAACCAAACTGTCTTGGGTTAAAAATGGGGTCAGATACTAGGGGTTTGTGTCCTAACACCTGCAACGGTGTCTTCCTGCTGGAGCAGGAGAAGAGACCTGAGCAAAACCTCCCTTATAAAATGAAAAGGGACATCTACGACCTGATCTGGAAGAACAGGCTGGGCAGCCTGAGCTCTGTAACAGGGGCAAGCTTAGGGTGAGCTAAGGGGTCTCTTTGTCCTGCTGAACTCAAAATGCCATAGATTTCAGCTGCATGAAGATTTCACCCTCCATCCTTAAACTCTTTCTTCCCCATTTATATTCACAACCTTTTCTCTACGCAACTGTCATGGCTTTTAGGCAGATAAATATCTTACATGCTTCTCAAGGGTGTCATACGCTATTTAGTATTTTCCCTCTGGTATCAGCACCTGTTAAGCATGGAAATAAAGTGATTAGTCTTACATGTTTGGCTTCAAAAATTGATTTTGGGATACATCTCCTTATCATTGGCAGATTTGCCAACTCAAAATAATGATATCCTCTTCAATGATAAGTTTTCTCAGTCTTGAAAAATAGGAATTACATCGGGAAATTTTCTGGATTTCCCTTTCTCATGGAATTTTCTGTACCTATCAAACCATTTGTGACAAAGCTGTCTGATATTATGTAGCCTTAGAAGAAATTTGTCTCTGCAGACCTAGACATGACTTAAGAAAAAAAGTCCTTGTGATGCAGGGGAAAAAAATAATGTTTGAAAATTGAATGTTCTTTAAATAACCAGAAAGCTGTTTTGTTTGGTTTTTTAAGTCTGAAAATAACCTGATACTTTAATCAACCTAAAAAGGCCTGATAATAAGGTTGGATAAAAAGTAGCACTATACTACTATGCAATTACTTCAGACCTAAGCTAGTGGCATCTCAAAGAGCAGCTAAAACCAGCTAGGTTCAGTTTTAATAGGTCATTAATTACCTTTAAATTAGCTGAGTATTATGTTGTAACAATGTATGCAAGTATTTCTAGAGACAATTATTCGTGAGCCTGTTGAAATGATCCTCAAAAATATATGTCCATACAGAACTCAGTCTAAATCACGGGATCCTTTCTGCCCTCCTGCATCCAGAAGGTGCGTTGTGCCTGATGTATCTTCAAATTTTGGCTCCTTAAGGAGGAATAGCTCTCAAACAAGCTACTCTGTATACACCAAAAACATTTCATTGTTACTCTGCTTCTTTACATGCCTTTGAAATACTATGCATGAATTCTTGGTTCATCATGTATCTTGAGATCTCTTTGTATTTCATTGTTTGTCTTCAATTTTGTATCTTTCTTATGTAAAATTCATTAAGCCTTTGTAAATACGTGGAAAAAAACAGTTCCTTTTGCTTTCTCCCTTGGGATTCTAGAAGGTTACCTTGCCTCATGCTCGGCCGTAATATCTCTCTTGGGCTTAGTTTTTAACGCATGCAGTACTCCAAGAAAGAGGCAGTCTAGGGTGTTTTACTAGGCTCAGCCTCAAAGGGAAACAAATAATTTCTTTTGAATTGATGGGATTGGATCCTCTAGCACTACAACAAAATATTCTCATGTTATCTTGCCTTGGTCAGGTTGTGACCATAAAATTACCTGCTTTTTGCTGAGTGGGACTCTCAGAGGAGGTAAAAACAGATTGCAGTGGGTCATTCTGGGGCTCTGAGGCATCACATTGCTCTTGTACTGAGGTCCCTTGTCAGCTGCTCGTGTGACAGAGCATGGGTGGGAAATTTACTTTCATTGATGCAGGAAGAAAACACTTAACTTGGGGGAATGGAATGCTGCAAGAATGACCCACATCCGAGTATTTAATTCCCTATTTTCTCCTATGTTTTAAATCAAAATAGGACTTCAGTAAATCTAGGAAATCCTACTGGCCATGCTTGATAAAAACTAGTGCTGCATATTCTCGTGCATGCCATCCAGCCGCTATCAGCAGGTTGTCAGTCTCCTGGGAGCCGCAATCAACTGGCATATATTAGAGCAGCTTTGGGCATGTTCTACTTTAAGCTGAGCCCAGCACAGACACGCCGGTAGATCAAAGAAGCCCCAGTCAGCTCCACAATACCTTTTTCCTTATGCTGCGGTTAACAACATCAGATCAGGAAATCCCCTGAGTTGCAAATAGTTGGAAGCTGGAAATGCACTCAAGGGAAAGATTGTACGAGAATGGCTTGTTCCTGCTCTTAGCCATCTGGTTACGGCCACTGTTGCTGTTGGTCTCCTCTGAGATGCAAGTGTAAATGCATTCCTAAAAAACTTTAAAAGAATGCCTAAGAAGGTGAGAGGGCAGAATAAAAGGAAGTAAGATGGTGGAGATGTTGGTGTAGTGGTACCTGTATAGCAGTGATGGTGGTGGCAGATGTTGTCATCTCGAACAAGAAGGCAGGATTGGCTCTTGCAGACAGCAGTCCCTCCCCACAGAAGAGCAGGAGGTGGGTAAGCTGACCCTTCTCACTCTGCTGGTGGTCATCAATTTGTTTTTTCTTTTTCTTTTTTTTTTAATCAGGGGAAAGGGTCCTTTTGTCCTCTCCCTCAGTGCAGCTAGCACAAGCAGCCTGCTGCACAGGGGGGAACTGAAAGGGTCTGCACAGCTGCAGAGCAGGGACTGTGCATTGCCAACCGAAAGCCATGCTCCTCAGGATGCTGTTAGCCCAAGTAATGCAGGTGAGATGGATGGAGCCAGTACAGCTGTTCTGTGTTAGGTACTGAACAGACATGGGGGGAGGGGGGGGGGGGGGGGGGGGGGAACCCCCAAGAAATAATAATTATTCTGCAGTACTAGAAGTATTCTATAGAAATAGAGGTATTTTCTAAGAAGCAATTTTTTTCCTCATTTCAAGAATAAAAGAAACATTTTTTTCTGACAGCCGTTTAAATCTGGTGAAGGCAAAACCGTTTTCTGAGAGATTCCTCACAGTGATCAATGTCTGGTTCCAAAAAATGGCCAAAATGAGCTCCTGAAAACCATGTACCACATCCTGTGTGCAAGACTGTGCTGCTTCAGCCTGAGGGAAAGCAGCTTCTATGCGCCACAGTTTGAGGATGCAGCAAAGGTATTAAGATGCTAAGAGGTGCTAGTTTTCCACTTTCCAGCATGTCTCAAAAAGATTCAATAGCATCAGGGCAACAAGAGCTCATATTAGAAAGCTTAGGTGAAAGTGTCTCAAGTACATGTCCAGGGTTGGCCTGGGTAGCAGAGCATGGAGACAGTCCCTGGGTCTCTTCCTGAGGTCTCAACTGCTTTGGGAGCAAAGGGAGGGAGCTGTTTGTCAAGTCTATCCCACTTTTCCTGAGAGCCTAGAATGTGCAGGGTGCTGCAAGAAGGACATTTCATAATGAACCATATAGCTTAAAGTATTGGCTCCATGCCTGAGAGGGAGGAACGCTAAGATTTTGTGCTGTGGCAAAGGAGAAAGTGTTTTTTCAAGCTTTTTGTGTCTTTTTATATCTTATTTGTATTTCTTTCCTTTAAGTAAAGAGGGATTAAAATAAAACTCCAGACCAGAATGTACAAACTAAAATACTGCTTTATTTTTGGAAGAGAGATTGTGGGAATGCTGACTCAGCTACTAGAATCAGCGTTTCTGTGGTTTCCCTTGCTTTGAGACCAGAATTTAAGTAGTTAAGTGAGAGACACTGCAATGAAGGGGCAGAGATGAGTTTGCTAGCCAGTGGGTAAGAGGTGCACCTGGGATAAGAAAGGCAGTTCAATGGAAGTAATTAAGGTAATTAACTCTTTCAGTCTATTGAACCCTGAAAGCCAGAGATATAAAGTAATAGCAATCAAATGTTATTAAACATGCCAAGTGTCTTAACAGATAATCATATACAATCAAGCTCCAATAATAAGAAATAAAATTTACTTATGATTAGATCCGAGTCAAAACAGTCAAAACAGATGCAAAAGGAGCTAGTAAACTCAGCAGAAAAAATCTTCAGGATATCTACTTATGTCAAGATCTAATGGAGTTTACTAAATACGTGAGTTGTCTGAAAAGTGATAAAAGCTGGTCTCTGAAGTAAGCAATCAGATTGTATGCTCTTTGGGAAACGTCATTATATATCTATATAACACTATTTCAAAGCATGTTGTTATAATGTTGCCAGGGTGCCGTCAGCCTTAAAGTAGAAAACAATAGTTGTTGAAGAACTTCCTGAAAAACAGTTTTTAAGCCTGGGAAGCTGAGAAGAGATAGGTTTAATCATAGATCAAGTTAAGTAGGAAGAAAATAGCAAAACAGAATTCTGATGTAGACAGAATGCTGTTTCAACATTTAAAAAATGTTGCAAAGAATAGCTGCAGACAACGTTTCAGCTTTATACTTTATTCAAAAGATGTCAGCACATAAATTAGGAACCCTATTCTACCATGACAGGATATTGGATCACTAATACAGAAAAAGAAAATACTAGCAATATTTTCTGCTTAATAAACATAGAGAGGGATTTGTTGATCAGTAATTTTCAAGCAACTTTAGATAGGTGTTGTCTTTGTGCAGGTATGCAACAAGCTAACACGGGATTTGATCCAGGGTTTTTGTAGCTTTGAGCTGAAGTGGAAGAGAGTAAGATATGCACTGACCAAGGCTGTAGTGAAAGTAGAACTGAACCCACGCTCCTTAAAGCTTGTTTTTCCAACTAGTTAAAAAAAAAAAAAAAGGTAGTATTTCTTCCTACAAGCTCTGCCTCACTATGAACTCTTTTGCACAGTGTCATTACTTGGATGATGGTGCAAGAACAGAAACAGGAAAATGTGTGATATTGTTATCTTTCAACCAAAGCCTTCCGTTCTGACCTAATATTGTTGGCGTATTGGACAGATTTAAAATACTGGGGTTTGGGGACTCAATTTTCCAATGGAGTATTGGAGTAAACTGCCAATTCTGTGTGAGCTGATGTGACAATGTCCAGAACCACTACCTCCTTCAACTGTCCCTTCCCAGCATAATCCAAACCTGCAGCAGAAACCAAACTGGCTTCGGATGGTCTGCTGTTGCTTTTATGCAAATCACTTGCAGACTGTAAACCTCGTAACAAGAATAGACAAACCTGACGTGTACACTGAGGAAAAAGCCCTGGAGGTCTAACTATGCCTGCTGGTGACACTTGCCCTAACTGGAAACTGCCTTCCTATTGATTAACCACAGAGAAGCAAGGAGGCAGAGCGCTAATACATCCTGAGGGCATTGATTAAAGGAATCAATGCTGTCACATATTTATGCCAGATTTTGTTTCTTGGCATACCTCTTATTTTACGGTTCTGTGGTTGCACAAAAGCCTGGTGAGACATTGCTGCTTCAAACACCCACTGCTGAACACGAATTTTGCCTGAGTTCATGTGGTTTCAAGGGTTTTAGCAGCGCTGAGTTCAGTCAAGCTTAGCTCCTTGCTCTTCCAGTTTGTAGGGAATTTATCCCAAACCATTTCTTCCACGCCAAGAAATACATTAACCTTAGTCAGCAAGTAAGATGCTGTCAGAGACGACAGGTTGCCTCGTTCCTTACTCTTTGCTGTGAAACAACCAGCATGAAAACACATTTAGGCTGATACATTTTTCAGGCCTTTTACAATATGTACGCAGCTGCTTCAGTTGACAGAACTATCCAAGTATTATAAAGCATCTAAACATCGCATCTTTATCTCCATCCTGGACTAGCAGGCAAAAATATTTTTATTCCCCACCAGAGAACTCGAGCGGGTGCTATTTGTCTACAGTTACGTTCTCTACAGACGTTCTTTCTTACTTTCTGAATTTGCTTTAGGCAATTCATAACCGGCATAAATGGTCAATTCATAGCATTGACCGTTACTCGTGTGAGTAATGGAGACGACCTGGTTTCACAGGATATTTTGTTTCCTTTTACACAGAAACAAAAAGGGCTCATGGATTTCATACCTATGAACATAATTCTTCATCAGGGAAGTTCAGGCAAGAGACAAGCTTTACTAGTGATTTTGGTAGGAACTGCACCACAGTTGATGCTTTGCATTTCATGAGAGGAGATTCCCTTGATATCCAGATGAACAGAACCAGACAGACAATGTACAATAGCACCATCTGGTGACTCCCAATAATCTTACTGTTGCCCCAAATCCCAAAGACAGGATCCATTACAAAAAGAAAGAAAAATAAGAATATTTGTAAAAAAGGAGCAGGATTCAGAACAAAATTATTTAAGTTAAAGAGCCAGTCACTTCCATATGTGTGCAATTTTCATATTGCATGAAGCAGTGACAGCAAAGGAGATGGTTCATAAAGAATTTGGGGAGTCTACTTTTTTTAGTTAAATACTGTGTGATTTTCCATCCCTATTCTAGCAGATTCCAACATTTAACAAAATATTCAAAAATCGACCCAAGCCCCAAGAAAAACATACTTGGCTAGTATTTAATAATGAAGTATTCTGCATCTAGGCAATTCAGATGAATTGGATCATGTTTATGTTTTCATTATAACTTATTTGAGCTGAAGATTGTTTCCTGTAGATTAATCTGTAGCCTCTGGGTGGAAGGGGCAGATCTGGGAATACTGTTTTGTGGGGTCTCTGGGAGGCAATGACACAATCATAAATACTGCTGAAATAATTACAGAACTATTTCCTTCTGAGCATGACCAGGAAAGATATACTTCGTGGGCTTAATAGATCTTCCAAATACTTTACTTTCATTTATTTCCTTGCTGGTCTAGCCCAATCTATGAGCTTGTAAACACTGTAAACACTGCGCCCAAATCCCAGTTTTCTGCTATGAATGGAGGCTGGATGTGATTAGAGACAACATCTAGGCAATAAGTTGATGCTTGGTTAACAGTCTGTCTTCTGAAACAGGAAAAGCTGAAAGGTTTTCTGCAGAGCGCGGGAGAAGCATGAAAAAGTCAAGGAGCTTCTTTGCATAGTTATGTGGTTGGTTATCATTTAAAAAAGAGTTGTGGGAGAAATATTGAAGAAAAAGGTTCAACTTGGTGTGACCACAGCTGTGTTTATCTTTTTCTAACAAAAATCTGGAATAGTCAAGCACAATAAAAATTTCTGCAGAGCCAAAGCCAAAGGAGAAGGCTTGGGAATTTAAGTAGCAGCCCTGGAGCTGATGAGAAGTCACTGGAGAGTGAAGCCAGTAATTACAGGGTCATTGTATGTCTCATGGGTCCGAATGATACCCTTAATGCATTTTTCTGCTGCACATGGATCCCAAAAAATTTCCATTTCTCCACTCAGGTCAACTTGGATGTGAGTTTGGTGCTGTGCCTTGAACTCTTCACTGACAGCATTGGATGATTTTACCTTGGCTAGAAACGGTCTCTTCAGGTCCTCTTTTCTGTATTGAGTCGTGTTGAAGGACACATATGAAGGGACAATCTTGCTGCAGAAGATTTTCCATTTAGGTATGTCTCAAAACTGTAAAGAAACCATTTTGAGCTGTCTTCTGTGCTTAAGAATAAATTATTGTCCTTTTGATTTATTATATATGTACCTAGTATTGCAATGACCTGCAGCCTGCCGGAGCTGAGAATTTTTCTATAACATAGCATGCACCACTTTTATATATTTATGAAGAGTGAACAATCCATTCTCCTACTATATATATATGTATATTTTTTTAATGAGGATATAAATTGGAAATGTCCAGAGCATGGGATAGGAAACTATTGACTGAATGCCAAACATCTTTCCAAATCAAAATAAATAAGAACTAATAATCCTTGTTGTGCTTGTCAGCTGTAGCCAAGTTAATGATATGATGATAAAAATAAACAAGCTGTTTCACAAATTGGCTGTAGCACACTATGGAACTTATAATGCTGTACTTGTGATTGGCCACTCCTGCTGCTTTTTCCATTTCTTGGGCAACAGAGCTTCTTCCATGTTGTTTGTCATCTGAAATACGAATTCCAGAGACTGACTGTGGCTTAGTGTGCTCTGTACAACTGATGGATGTGTGTGTATGTGTGAAAGAAGCTTTGCACATCATTACATCCTCTGAGGGTTTGAGCCATCTAATCTTTTGGGCTGTGCAAGTTCCCTCTTTTGCAGAGAAAAACAGACAGAAAATGTTTGTGCAGATGGAGAAGATTTCTTCAAGGAGACAGAACTTTGTTTTTGTTTTGTAATGTCATCCTCTGGTGAGCTCTTGACTTCTTGTCTGGGACCCATGAAACATCATTTTGAATACAGAGAGCCATTTCAGGATGATTTATTGCATCAAAACAATCAGCACAAACAGAGGAATGTATTATGGTTACCACTTTTTTCTGGTCCCATGTGTGCTCCTATCCCTCATGTTCCTTTGCTGAATACACAGGGGAATAAGTATGTAGGTGTAAATATGTATTATTTATTTGTTAAGCTGAGAGTGAAGTCTGACACATAGATGTTTTGCAGCATTTCCCACATCTTACTATAGGGAATGCATGCAATGGCAGAATAAGCATTATTTAGTTCTCTTTAATAAATGGTAAGATTTTAGGAGAAAGTACAGCAAGTACTTGTGAATACAAAGCACCAGCCCCTCATATCGCCTGCCTCCCCCAAGACACATTCACAGTGTCACGTTAGAACCCAGAGAGTTCGGATGTTGGAATAGAGACGCACAGCCAGCAAATTACTGCTCCTCACATACAGAGTACAAGACGGGCCTGGCAGTGCTACAGTAGTTATTTCCACTGCCATTTTTATCTTTTTTCTGTTAGAACTCTTTTGAAAATATCTTTCTGAATCGGCTTGCATCTTTAGATACTTAATTATTTAAACAGACACAGGATACAGTTCCCAAGAGAGTTTTGTTCCCTCCACTTATGAACCTCATTGTATTTTCTGTCATTTTAAAGTAGCATATTGATGTCCTCAGAAATCCTAACCACGCTTATGATTGGAAGGAGAAGCAACCTCACAGGTATTACTGCTTTGAACATCAGGACAGAAACCTGTGCCCTGTAAGACTCTCATTTGGAGAACTTTAATTAAAGTTCTTTCATCGACATATATCTGTTCTGCTGCATGGACCGTGCAGTGCCCTCAAATGTGCACAGGCATGTCAATGCCTTGTTCCAATGATTCATGAAAGGTGTTAACATATACTGCATCTTGCAGTGAGTGCTAATGTAACCTCTTAGATTTCTATAATCGCTTAACTCTGGAGCAGTTCTTAATGTTTCAGTATAATTCTTCTCATCAATTCAGACCTGCTTTTCAGATGGTCTTTGTTTATATCCCACCTTCTGCACCTAGTGACTTGGTTGGGAGTTAAGGAAATTACTGTTTGCATGGGGAGAAGACTGTTTAGGAATTCAGCCTGTTACAGTTAAAAATAGGGCCCTCAATTAATATATGTTCCAGCTCATTTTAGTTTTGCAGTTTTCAAATTGTAAATTGTTTTTGCTATGTGTTTTTTAAAGAACAGAATTTTAAATGTTGGGGAAAAAAGTGAAGGAGCAGAGATCAATTTATTCTTCCTGTAGTTTTCTTGTCATGTCCTAAACCCTTAAAAATGAGGGTTTCACTGTGTCCAGAGATAGAAACCTATCACGCACTGAGTTTCTCAGGCTTATAAGCCGTTCACTGAAAGTCAAAAGTTTATTGAAGGGTAGCTGCAATTTAAAGTTGTTTCCTCTAAAGTGTTATTAGCATTTGACGGACACTGATAGATGTTACTAAAACATCTTTGAAAGGCAAAGGAATAATTCAGCCAACAGTTCCACTGATTTTGCTTTCTGATATATCCCCTCATAAAATTAATATCCCTTTGATGGATTTTTTCCAGAATAGAGTGCTGTATCTGAAAAAGAGAAGCAAAATATTTCCTGCTGTATTTTCTCATTGATGAAGAGCTTGCAAGAAGGGAAAAGTCACTGCACTGGGATGCAATGAAATAATTAATACCTAAGACACAATAGGGCAAAAATAATGGATGGGCTCTGCCTGAAATACCCTGTGCCATGACATGCATTACTTTCCTCATATAAACAGGAAAATTTGTGAGTTGATTCTTGAGGAAATCCCTAGCTGATTTTAAACTGTCTCTTACTCATGAAAAGCTATTAATTAAAAAATTTGTTCTCTCTTTTTCCTTTGTGTAGCATCATTTTCTAACTCTCAGTTCTGCTGATGACTTTGAGCAGCTAAAGTTTTGTATGAAACTGTTCTAAAACTACTTTTGCATGAGTATTTCCCCTAGCTTCAATCCCTGCCCTCTTTCTCTTGAATTATTTAGTAGTGCAGATAACTTATTGGCATGAATCTGTCACCTTTGTCAAGAGTTTACCTACCTCTTCTCCACGATAATCATGCCATGACTAGCTAATCTTTCCTTTTCACTCACGTTCCATGAACCTTTGAATACTTGTTTTTTTTTTGTTGTTGCTACAACTCTACCAATTCAATCTCTGCTGGGTGTCTTATATTTCAAGGACCAAAATTGCTCATAAAATGTTAATGGTGTCTATCTTATTTCCTCGTAATGCTAAAATAACTGTAATGTTCTGTGGGCTTGTCTACCCCAAGAAACTAGTGCACAGTAAAGCAAGGTTTGAATTTATAGCTCCTCACTTCTCACATAGACTTTTTAAGGGTACACTGAGTAGCGGATGACTTCTTCCACTGTTAAACGTGGAGTAAGCCACCGTGAACTTAAATGTGCATGGGGCTTTAGAAAGTAGTAACTAGGGCAGAGAAAATCCATAACAGCTCTCTACCTCAAGTCCTATATTCTTAAGCGGTTTCTTCCCTGTCTCTAAGAAGGATTTTCTTGTGGTTATAGTAGTGTGGAAGAAAGTTGTGTTCAAGTACTCCATGCACCTCCTGTTGGGTAGACACCAAATAATTTAAACTGTTTTAAAATTTTCTTTCAAATTAGTGTTTCTTTGGAAGCTTGGTTTGCAGAGAACTAATGTGCATATTAATGAATTCATGCTTCTGCTTCCTTTGAAAAGGCTTTTCTTGGGAGGGCGGTAAAGGAAAAGACATGCAGGAATATTTTCATTGTTTTTTGTTGTTACCCAAAACACTGAGGTTTTTAGCTACTACTTAAAATTTCCCATGAGAATTGTGACAAAATTAAAATATTTTTCATTTTCAGCTGTATTTTAATTAAAAGGTCACATTTTCCAAACAGCTCAGGCTTTACCATTGCTCTGCCTCAGTTCTCTGTCTGTCATTTGGGATTATAATTCTTTTCTATCTTTTTGTTTCTCCTGTCTATTTGGATTACAAAATGCCTCATACTGTGTGTTGATACAGTGCCTAGCAGAATGGGATCCTGAACTTGGCTGGTATATAGAGTTGTTACTATAATGCAAATCAATATTAATAAATGAGCATCAACCTACTTTCCTTTTCACCTTTTACATTTCACATGTTTCAGTCAATATGCTCTTGAAATTATTGCTGGACTTTCTCTACTCTTATAAATAACGCAGTATTTTACTATATCATCTACAATCATCTTTAAGCCCACCACGATCAATGTCTCCTAAGAGTATAGCCTTATAATTATTTTCTGTCCCCTGCTGCATTACCTTATAATTCCCTACTGAAAAGTGTATCCCACATTTGCTTGCACATAAGCCTAATTAATTTCATCAAATTATTTTTAATTCATTGGCTTTGTTCCATCACATTTGTTGCCCTTCTTCCCTGATACCAATAAATTTATTCTCTTTTCAAAATATGCCTGCTGCCAAGTTTACATATGTAATATAAAAAGTAGTCCCTAAATCATCCTTGATGAGACCAATCCTATTGCCTCACTTACCCTTTTGAAACATTGCCTATGACTTATTTCTTGTCACTCAGCAGTCTTTTTTGGAGCCAAGCAAATAGAGTTTTCCCCACTTACCAGGTACACTGACTTTGTAGATTAACCTTTTGTGTGGTAGGGCTTTTAAATTTGCATAATTTATATCATCTACTTCACCTTTGTCTGCTAATTCGCTAACGTACTCAGCAATGTCACACACATCCCTCATGGGAGCGCGTGGGGAGAATTGCTGTGCACGCTGAGTTCAGTTGCGCGTCCCCATCATTGTCCGGTGGGGCAGTCCTTAATTCTACCTGGAGATAGCAAATTGTAAGGACATCACTGCACCTCGTTAATAGAGAAAGCAAAAAAAAATCTAGAATAGGGATACCAAATATTTAGGGAAGGGTTTGCTTTCCTTTGTTTTCAGAGAGAAAGGCAAAGGGGGGATTAGCAATGCTGTGATGGACTAAATGAAAGAAAGCAAGACATGGCACAAACCATTCTCCAAAGCTGAGCAGGCTTTCAAATGGAGTATTTTAAAGATAATTTGAGAGGCATTTCATTGTTGCACTAGCTGCACATTTGTCAAGATGCCACAGCAGGTTGACCTTCCCATGCTGTCTGAGATCTGAACCAGAAGGGCTTGATATCTCACGAGCTCATCAGATATCTCGGGTAGCTCTTGAGATTGACAGGCCTTTTTTGCATCCATATAATTAAGCTGGAGCATCTTTATTCTTTGGTGCTATCAGGTCTGGCCTTCTGAGCTTCTTCCAGTAGAAATACGGAGTTTTCACAGGGGGAAACTGGAACAAAGATAGGTGGTAATCTTTCGAAAAGAGAGAATCAATTAATAAACTCTCCTGGACTTGCTCCAGGTCTAGCTTTGCAGTAGTGTCTTTGGAAGCACTGCCATCTACGAGCAGTCAGGAGTCCCCAGACAGCACAAGATCGTTCAGCGTGTGAATTATAGACTTCAGCCTTGAGCGTATAAATGATGGTCAGGAACAAGAGGGCAGAGGCAGAGGGGTAATCATTCCAACTTCAAAGTTAACTCAGTACTATATTGCTTCATTACAGTGCAGCAAATCAGCAAGGAGATCTGATTAATCCTTGATGTAACTTCCTTGACATGCCCTAGTTGTTAAAACATACTGTCTTTCTCTAGCACCTTCATGCTGTTTCAACAATAAACATTTGAACAGCCACGGCAGCACATGGACATCAGGAAAGCCGAGCGATCTATATTATAAGCTCATCCTTAGAAAGCGATGAGTGAAGATGACACAATGTCCTGACACACTAGGAAAACGCACTTACCTAATCAGTTCATCGCCCTTTATTAACAAACTGATATGGTGCTAGACCGTAACACAGAAGGCAATATTTGGTCTGAATTTAGGGACTGATAACTTTTTAATGGAAACCATTAAAGTGCAACTAGCTAGGAGTAGTTGTTCCTGCCTGGAACAATAGGGGAGGCAGGATGGGAACTATTCTGTTGTATCTGACAGCAGCGTGAAAATCTCTAAAAGCTAATACAAGGTAAACACCTGCACAAAAGCTTGCAGAATCGTAGCAAAATCTGCGTGTGCAGAAAATATAAATCACAAATGACATAAATATTCTCATAGATTAGTAGACAAGTGGACAGGCTCACCAATCACCTCTATATAAGAACTGATATGTGTATAAATATAACTAAATAGCTATACAGCTATATAGATATATATAAAGAATGCATTAAATGTTTGATTTAGTTCCTATAAATCTGGAAGAGTAGTCAAGTATGAGGGGTAATTGTAGTCTACTGACCTGTAGCCCCTGCAGCTAGTCACAAAAGCACAGAGCTGATTATTTCTCAGAAATGCTCTCTTTGGTTGTAAAATATATTTTGCTTAATACAGTGATGGTGGAGCTTGGGGTCATGGGGAGAGTGAATAGTGGGCTTTGTAATGAACCTTAAAAAGAGAAGTGTTCTCAGAGCTTCATCTTTTTACATCCTGACACACAGATCAGTGTTTTCGCTCAATGCATTTCAACCCTAGCTGTCAAACTGAAGCATGAACACAGGCAACGATGTGCACACACACATACACAAAAAACAGCTCACACCAAAAGCCCTTTAAACACTGGTTCTCCCTCTTAATAATCTCTCTTCTTTGTGAAAAGCCTCACTTTGGGATAATCTCATTATGGGGTATCTCCTTGACAGGTTAATCTTCTCAGTTACCTCCTGAAGATTTTGTCATCTTTTAATCTGGAATACGATCGGATAACATCTACAGATCAATATCTTCTCTGTAGTCATGTTCCAAAGGCTATGAGAGCTATTCTCCCATGCAGTTCAAATGCCTCATTAAAGATTTCTCAAACTGTAAAACCCTTCCAGAGATATCATGCCTTCATTTGCTATATATTCAGTATAATGTTCCTTAATTCACTCAAGTGTTTTAATATCTGTCACAGTGATTGTTCCTTCCTTAAAGCAAATATATTTTCTTAAAATAAACTTAACAGGTCCTACACATTTTCAACAAGTAGTATATTAATTTGAACAAGCTTTAAGTGAATTATATCAGAACATTTCTTATGATGCATTGTCATATTTACTGCACATTTCAACACAAATATGATATCTTCTCATTTGTTAGCTTTATGTCTCTTGTGACAGTAAATTAAAATGATCTGTTGAACTCTGATTTTCTCTTTTTGCTTTCACTTCCTAACATAATTACTTTCCAACATTTTATTGACCTTTTTTTATGTAGTAGGATGATTCGCATATAGTAAGATCTTTTAAATTATATTAAGAAAGAAATGTAAGGTTACCTGTTGAACATTCTTTGCTTTGTGCATATTGTTAATCATTAACAAGATTTCTGATGCATTCACAGAAGCCTGAATGTGTTTCTTTTCTAAACAGCACTGATAAGGGGATTGATTATACAGGCCAAGAGGTTCATAACCCTTGCCATTGCCAAATGCTGTCTCTTATATTGATGAATTCTGCTACGAAGAAGCAGTGAATAAGTGAACTAGACATTTCCTTCTGGGGGCAAATAACCTGATGACAAAAAGAAAAAATGGATAATATTAGGAAGACATATGGAAAAGGCTAGCCAAAGATATATGAAGAAGTAAGACTAACACTGAATAAGTGTTTCCCTCACAAAGGGGGAAAAAAAATGATTTGCCATTTCACTCTTTTGTAAGCTTCAGTGATTAAGAGTCTGAAAATATACCTGGTCTCAATTTACACGGCAAGGTGTTTATTAGTTTGTCAGATCTCACATAGGCAGAAGCTAATTTGCTCATAGGGTATGCTGTAATTATATCACTGAACAGTTGTTTTAAGGGATCCAGGTTTAATTTCTTCCTCTTTGATATAGTCATTTAATTACAACACTGTGCGATTGATTAATTGCAATTACAATATTTTCTTTCTGAGAATTCACTTACAAAGTACAGTAGGGTATCAGAGAGCGCAAGGGAAAGCTGCGGGATTTAGTTTATGAGGCAAGCAGACTATATACAGAATATATACCAGTTTTCTTTAGGTAGAAATACAGCGTGTGCTATACTGGTGAGATTAATCTGTGTTTAGTTCCCCACGTCCATCTCTATTTAATACATGGTGAGAAAAAAAAATCTCTAATGTCTCTGTATGCCCACTTGTCAAAGCTCTCTTAATGGCCCTGATCCACAACTCACTGAATTCAATGAAAAGATTTCTGTTGACTTCAGAAGCCTTTGGACTGGGCTGGTTAAGAGCTCATCTTTCTTTCTGATCTGCAAGTTACCTCAAACCTTTGAGAGCAGTACAGTTCATAATAATTGAATGAGCATGGGCTCCTCACCTCTGCTCACCACCTGGGTTACGCCAGCTCTGCCCAGAAGAGCTGATGGAAGTCAGACCCTGACAGAGAATGCCCAAATTGCCTTGCTACCTTTGTCTCAATAATTTTTCCAATAAACACAAAGGTTAGAGACAGGCTAATAGCCAGTGAGGCAATCAGCGTCAACAGAAAGCTTCTTCAGTTAGGGTCTAAATAGCAGTTAACTAAGCACAAGAGAGACAAAAGGATATAGGCATTGCAACGCTAACACAAAACCTGGTTTTTGGGGACCCTCAGGAATCCACACAGCCTTGTGTCAGGTTAGAGGCTGCCAGTAATAAGAGCAGGTTAGCCCGTGTGCAGCTCTGTACTAATGCAGCAATATTTCCTATCGTCCTAGATTTGGTGGGAGGGTCCTGAACTGCACTCCAAGCCTTCGAGAGACCATGCCATCAGCCCAACCACAAAAGACTCTTTTTGAGGAGGGGGATTGTAGAGTCAGAGTGACTCCAGGTCACACTCATGAGGCAATGATGAGGGGCAGATGCAGGCCTCTTCACTATCTCCTCCTGTGCATCTATACTAGTGCACCTAAGGAGAGGTAGGAGGATGGGGAGCTGCAGTCTTCAACCCAAACACCTTAATTCCACAGAGTCCCTTTTAGGTCTCAGTATCCTTTAGAGGATCTTGGCCTTCAAACCTTAGTTTCTCAAGCAATTTACTGCGATGATCAGTAAAACAATATAGGAGTGTTCTTTAACTCACCATGAAAAGGTTGAGCTTTAAATCTAACGAAATTTAATTACAGCATTAACATTGTACAGATACTGATTTCAATTTAGAATGTCAGAGTCATAGGGAGCATCTCAAGAATTAACTCTGTCCTAACTTACCCTGCTTTACGTGGTGGATTTTCTCTGTAGACAAGAGGGGAAGTATTCTAGTACTAAATTCACAGTTAAGATGTTGCTTTGACATATCCCTGGATAGTGCACTCAGCAGAGTTCAAACAGCCTGACATTCAAAATTAATACTATAAATATGACCCTAAAAATGTCTGGAGTTCTAAAGTAGTGGGCCATTAACTTTTACAGTGTCGACCTATTCACTCTTACATCAGTTTAATTAGTGTACAACATAAGACATGAGAGTAAATATCACATGGACAAGCACAATAATCATTGTTGGCTTCAAACAGATAAACTTTTTGATGAGCCTCAAAGCATTAATAAAGCCACCTACACATTGCCCACATATACCCATGGCAACAAATATACATCAACATAAAGCAGAAAAAAGCTGCAACCTATCAAAGTTTTAATATTCATCATCTGAGGCTAGTGTGATTGCATTTGCATGCCTTTGCTGCGTTTTTTTTTCCCCCCAAGGACGAAATGAGGGGGAAAAAAGCAGAGAAATGTAACAGAAAGTCCTTTGAAGCTTCCGAACAGTTTTGATCATATGTCCAAAATGAATCAACAGTTACTTAGTGCAAGTGTGTGTTATAGGACATTGCCTATGCCTTCTGAAAATAAATCAAGATGGACATTAATCAATATGTGAATGTGCACAGAAAAGGAACTGGTGGCATTATAGCCCTGCCTGTTAGCTTCTTGGACAAGTGATCTGCCACCAAATGTGGCAGCTCAATACAATTAAGAATCTTCTTCACTGTCTTGAAAGAGGAAGGTCTTTGCTATTCGCATATCTATCGCTTTTCAGTGGTAAAACAAAACGTCTGATAAATGATTAAATTACTATAAAACATAGCATACATTCCTTTCCATACATGTGTATTGACATTCTTTCCCTGGCATGGGCTCAAATCCACTTCTTGGATTTATATTTCCTTCTGCTTTTTCCATTCTATTTACCTGGCATTTACCTGAGACTCTGGACCTTCTCTTCAAATTGTTTTTACAGCAGCAGAAAGGGGCTCAAACTTCCGACAAGCCCAACCTCCCTGCAAAACACCAAATGATTTCTGTTCAGTGAGATGAGAACATCCAATATCCTGCGGAACCTGTCTGTGTGAATGGGTCTCAGGGCAACATCCAAAGGGTTATGAGCTTCTGTTGTTGTGTGGTTTTTCTTTGTAATAGGTTGTGAAATGGGTCCTGACATTGTTTCAGCCGTAACATTGTAGCTTGAACTGGAACCACTGGCGTATGAGATTCTTCATTAACGTCAGTTCAACAACATCCTTTCCTGCTCTCCTCTGCAAAATTTTATGAACTCGACCACCCTATCTCAGTGAAGGCGCAACGTGCAGATATAGGCAATAAAAGTGATTAGCAGTCTGGAGAGGTTTTCATTTAAAGGGAGACAGAAAAAGAACGGACCGTTTAATCTGGAGGCAAGAGAAACTCCATGGAAGGGACAGAGGGAGACAAGTAAATTCAGTGGGATAGGAAAAAACACATCTATTACTAATATTTGCCCTCTCACTTAATGAAGTCACAATCAATTGATCTGAAACGCAACAAATTAAAAGCTGATAAAAAATAAAAGAAAACATAGCATGATCCATAGCGGCACTAACCAAAATGAAATATCATTGAGGACAAAAACTAAATTCAATCCAAAACCAGATTAGATATGCAAATAATGTGAGAGTGGATAGTTACACTACAGAGAAACACAATTGATTTTATTCATATCAAGTAAAAATTACTGTGGTATAGGTCATAAGTCAAGTGCCACTAATAAGGTTTAGAAGAATTTTCCCTAGGATCATTTTCCTCTGGACTAGGCAGACTAAAGAGCCAATAACTCCTGTGTTCTTCCAACAATTACAGCCATGCTCTTCACTGTAGATATATAGTTATGTTGGAAGGTGGAACAAGGTTTGCATATATACTCAATATACAAGACAAAGTCTGGAAACAAATAGCTCTGTGCACAGTGGAACCAATGAAGCTTTGTGCAACTGTCTTAAATCAGAGCTGTTGTGTGAATTCTCTTTTAATACCACTTTTCTCATCAAGTGCAAAAGGATTTGTTCCTTCTGCTTCTCCAAAAAGCTGAACATCCCAGAAAAAATATTCTTGGGCACTGGTCACACATGGTAACCCTTATCTCAATGGGAATGTTAATGGAGTCGCTCTATTCTCCCTGTTTACCTGTAGAAAGCTTACAAGACCGTAACACCTGTCAGATTAGCCAATGGGTATAAAATTGATATAAAAATATTTGAAAGAGACCAATAGATCAAAATGCACACAGAGGGTAATTGTATAAGCATTACAGTGAGAAGCCAGGACAGGAGCATTAATATGGGAAGCTCACTCCAGCCCAGCCACTTACCTCCCCCACACTCCCAAAAAAAAGCATTCAGGAACAGCAGATTGCAAAGAGCAATCACGCCAGCCACAGGTTGGCAATCACATCTTCTCCAAACAGCAATCATGGCTCCTACTGACGGACAACAACATGTGAGAAACTGTCATTTTGATATTTAAAATCTGTGGTGTGTAAAACACTGACTGTCAGTCTCAGCTGGTGGGATCTGAGTTACTGGAGAAGGAACTACAGAAATTACTGGATCTGAAATGGACCCTACAAATCAAAATGTTTATTTCTTGCAACTCTTCAACATTATTTGTCTATGCTGCAGAGTGTGCAGTTCATTTATTTACCTGTCACTGTACTTGAGTAAGCAACCTTTGGTCTTAGGACTTCAAAATTGTATTTTTTCTCCCAGGTTCTTCTTAGCAGGTATTTCTTAACTGTAGAGGGACAAAAAGGCGTATTCTTGTCTTCAGCTCTAAGAGGCCTTAGACAAGCTCAAAGGCCACTTGTCAGGAGAGAAAGACTATGTTAGCACCATCTTTCCTGTCCTCTTCCTATATATAGTACTGCTATAATGGTTGTAATGTGATCAGTGATGCTAAAGAGGGATTAAGGGCTTGACCTAGTCAAACTTTATGGTTTCCCAGCTGGCAGTGAGAAATTACTTCCTGTGTTCCCAGTGCCAAAGAATGACTTAACTGGAGGAATTGGATTTTTTTTTTCTTTTTTCAAAAAGATAGACAGCAGGAGGGAGCCCTGATGTTTTTATGAGAAGAACAGAACAGCAAAAATCTTAATGGATTGTCCAGCACAAAATGTCCAAGGGATGAATGTGGCCCTTAAAACATCATGGCTCAGGCTGAAATACTGCCAGGCTTTTGAGTATTTTCAAGACTTTGCTTTCAATTTGAACTTTAAATCAATTGTCCCATTCATTTCAAAATTGAATTTCAAAACATGGGGGTAATGTAACTTTTGAGTTCAGGAATATTTATAAAGGGGGGGAGGGAATTATATTAATTTATTTTTTTTAAATGCACAACTTTTTAATTAATAGACATCTTGAAAAACCATAAACTGCCCACCCAATGACACGTCTAGTAGGGCTTCCTCCTGAACAAAATGAGCGTGCACTGCTAGTACTGAGAAACAAGTTTCTTTCTTGTCCAAAAACCAGGAAATTTTTTATGTTCTCCTGTACACTACTCCAAAGAAAGTAAACTGGTGCTTATACAGAGAATGGGAAAGAAAGTCAGAGAAGCTGTCATGAAACAAAACACCAATGTTAAAATACAGGTGGGGATGTCATCCAAAGATGCAGCACATTGTTGCAACAAACCAAACTCTTTTCTTCGTCATCTGAGAGAAGTGTCTGAGAACTGACCTGATATGTCTAATGACAGGAGGAGCTACAGTCATTACATGAATTGATAAAAACCTGATTCAGCAATTTGCAAATTTAGAATGGGCTAATGGAAAGATCATAAAGCGAGGAAAAGGTGTTCCTTATTAAGTGACACCTACTTATTCCTGTTGGACTTTCTCCATTAATCTCCACAAGCTTTGGATCAAGAGCTAAGTGTGCTTCTGAATAGTCCTCTCTGAAGCAAGTATAAAGCCATCTATCTCCAAGGATATAATTTGCCATATTACATTGCAAAGACTTTAGTCATTTTTTAAGCCAAAAGGGTTTGACATTTAGGAGAACTCAGAGAACCTGCACCTTTTATCTGATTTCACTATTGGTTAATAATGATGCAACACAGCTTATGGTAGCCTCAGCACTGCTTTAAGTTCTGCTGCATCAGCACACCAACGGTGGTCTGGGACACCTGGATACAGGCTTTGCTCCTTCAGTGCGCCACATGTAACCAGCTGTAGGCAATGCAAAGCAAAACCAGCCTTTGCCTTCTCTGCCAGGGCGAGCACATCTGAGAGACATGCCAGTCGTGCTGTGGAGCCACAGCTGAAACTTCTGCAAAAGTGCCAACTACAACAGTTGTTGCTCTTGTTTGTATGTTATTGCTGCTAGGTCAGTGTCCTTTAGCTGTCACAAACTTGAGCTGCTTTGGCTCTCCTTTAGAGAAATAAGTAAGCTCTCTAACTGTATTTTCATGCTACTATCAAAAAATTGGCTGGGTGACTTTTCAGGGCCATTATTTGGGGTTTTTTTGGTTTATTTCTTGGAGATCTACTGACAAAGCCCTTTCCTGAGCAGAGCACTGGTTAGTAATTCATGAGTTTCAGGCAAATGTTCAGTCTTTCACTGATGAAGCGCATTGCTGCTATTGGAAGGAAAGCTGATCCAGACTAGAGACCCATCTGTTCCTTAATAAAGTTTAGAGGCAATATTCCATTTCTACCTGGAATGCAAGCCTAGAGACAGAAAATAATAATTTTTGAGGAGATACTTAGATAACTATCAGAGACTTCTGCTTCCTATAATCAGCGGTATCTGCTACTGCTATTCCTCATGCTTTAGTGGTTTGGACTTGTGACAGAAAAGTCATCTTTGGGAGGATACATCTGTGAGTGCCACAGAATATAAGGTTGATCAACTTCAGCTATTGCTTTGCTGCATTGAGTTCTTTTTCTGGATATATATAGTCAGTGAAATAGGCGGTCAATTTTTCCCTTTTTCTTAGACCACTGATTACTTCCTGCTCTTAAGGCATAAAAAGATGATGATAATGTATAAAGACATTGGACTCTGTCCAGAACTTGTACAGGAGAAGGTGGTGGAGTGCCTCCATGCATCCATTTGAGCTCACCTAGAAGCAAAGCGGGCTGCCAACTCTGCAGAGTTTTCTGCATAGTAAATCTGAATTTTCAGGTTCTAAATAAATATGAAGTTCATTCCACTGAATGACAGGAATGGAAAAGTAATCACTGCAAGAAAGGGAAAAGATAAAATTCTGTCGCTCTATGGTGCCTTTCACGAGAGGATTTTACTCATGTTAATGAGGCCTTGTAACATAATAGTGATATTGAATTTCTTATGGAGGATGAGTTCAGGCTTTCCAGAGATGTGTGGCATAAAATCGTAGTGCTGAGGGCAAAAGCAGAGCTTGGGTAACAGTTTGGCAGTCCAGAGTTGTGGTCTTTTAAACTAGCCATTAAATCATCTTGATTTAAAGGAGGAAAAAGAGCCGCCTCCTGAGGCTCTATGGCATTGCTGTGCGTGTCAGCCCCCCTCAGCAGCGAGGATTATGCAAAATCAGCCAAAGTGAGGAAGGAACCACATCTGTTTAACCTTACTCAAATTAATCTTCCGAAGGGGCTCAGAAGCTGGGGCTGTACCTGTTTAGGGTCTGTGCTCTGTGGTACCTCAAGAGTGGTCAGCACCATCCGTGACAGTTACCAGAATTAATGCATTCAAGAAACAAGTGCTGGGCTGGTTGGGGTGAGGCTGTGTGAGGTCCTTCTAGTACAAAAGCAATGCCAAAAGGCAAGGAGTCATCATAGGCCGCAGGTCCCAGCCCTCCTGAGAGCTCCAGTCCTTTGCATTCCTGTGAGCTGGGATGATCGGTTTTCAGCATCTTCATTACAGGAAGGTACATTAACAGTTTATTTGATTTTCCCTTTTCCAACACACTGTTAGCTGAGGGACACTGCAAAATGTAATTGCTCGTGCCAATATCTTTTTTGCCTGCAGATTTCATTCACACGGTTTCATTTTTCTCTTCCTTCTCCTCCTCCTCCCCAGCTGACAGAGCCAGGACACCCTCGCTGCACTTCACAAACAGTATGAGCCTAATTATAGATTTTTTCAGACTGGATCTTAGCGAGTTTAAGTGGAAGACAAAATATTTAGTTTCTACAAATTAATGAGGACAACAGAGCACACATCCTTTGTATGTCAATTAGCAACATATGGTGTAAGGCTTGCAAAACAATCAAATGATCAAACAATAAAGAAATGAAAGAATGTAGCAGTTTCTCCCTCTCTTATTAGCTAAATATAGCACGTGATGCTTGTTTTACAGATTTTCCAAGCAGATTGTCGAACACCTGCAAGCACATAGGTACTGTTGTATCAGGATTAGCACCACATAGTTTTTCTATGTAAAAAAATATGTCTAATTTCTTTTAAACAGTTAGTATTGTATTTAGAAAAAAAAAAATAAAGACATCAGGCAGCTTGCAATTTTTTTTTTATTTATTTATTTTTTTTTTTTTCATAAAAATGGAAAGGGAGACAGTGGAACAGATTTCTTAAAACCTTTTCACCTACTTTTTTCTGTGCACCAACCAAGCTCTGGAGTTCTTGTATACACCGGAGTTGCAAAGGGAAATGGGAAGTTGCTGGGGTGCTCTTGACTGTTGCAGACCTTGTGGGGCTCCTCTCGCAAGCAAGCTCTTCATCCCAGGCAACGTGCATCTCTTTCGTATTTTCACTTGTGAACTTGGCTCATGAGCCCAAAAGAGGCAGTTTTTCATTAACATTTCTGAAAATCTGGACATTTATTTAAATGTGAAATACAAATTAGGACTTGTATTGAAATCTGGCTCTAAAGCCTTGTGTAGCTTTGTTATATGAAACCTTTATTAGTCTCGCACTACGAGCTATCTGTAGAAAAATCTCCCTATTACTACAGATAGCTATGCTCTTTGTAGATAATATATGTACATCCTCAGATCCTGATTTTCTAAGGTTATAAATCCAGTACTCCAAAGCACAGCAGCAAATCTAGTACTTGAAAACACACTTTACTGTTGATGATGATGAAAAATAGTATTCACTGGTTTCAGCAGCAGAGCTGCTGCTTGATCCACTTTCCCTAGATGCTTAAATTGTAAAGTGAGTTTATTTGCCTGCAGAAAAACCTGCAGTATGATGCTGAAGGACTAAACAGAAGGACAGATGGGGATTACTGGGCCATGGAGATCAGGAGGAAGAGAAGAAAACTAGAGTATAAAAGCAGGATATGGGTGCAAATGGACATCTTTAGCTGTATTTTTGTGATAGCTTATGGCATGGGGATAAGTGATGGGAAGGTATCACCATGTAATATACAAAACCATTACAAATAAGAAAAGAATATTTGGTGAGGTTGGGTGCCAGGCAGTCCATAATGGAAGTTTTATATCTAAATTTCCAGAGATCTTAAAAGTAAAGAAAAGGGTAGAAGTGAGGATCATTATTGCAAGAAATACAGCTAAAGATGGCTAATTCCACCCCCCCAACCCCCCACCCCCCCCAACCTCAGAACTGCATATCGCACCATGCCTCTCTTCTCAAATCATCTCCACGACCCACTGGTCCCTGCTCTGTCTTTCAACTGAATCCCGTTCAGCAGGGGTAAGAGAGCAGTTCAGAGGAACCTAGGGTATTCCCAGAAGTATTCCAGAGGGAAGGAAAGCAGAAGAGAAAGTGTAGTTTAGCATCCTGGAAAAATGACAGATTATAGAAATAATGAAGTGATAAACCAACTGTTCTTCTTTGGGGTCAGTCATGAGCAGCTGTGTGCTGAAGATAAGGTTACCTGGAGTGGCAAATACTAATGATTTCAGTCATGGCTTCTATAAAATGAACCAGGCCATTATCTCCTCTCTTTTCATATTGCATGGACAGATTCTGAGGTGAGGCAGAGCAAGCACAGACAGGAGAGTTCAGCATCTATGAACTGAAGACACGTCAGGATCAATGGCAACATGACCAGTGATGCTGTGCCTCTGTGGCAAGAGTGAGCTATGTTTCTAATGCAAAGATATCCATCATAGAATAGCTTCTTAGTGGAGAGAGAGCCAGCTAGCTTTCTCAGCTGCTCAAGGTCAAGTCCAGATAAGGAATATAATGCTGCCCTTGACTATACTGCAAAGGAAAAATTACTTTGGTGCCTTGTCACAGAGTTCAGCCATTTCCAATCAGTAATCATAGTGTAAAATCATGCCTGGTTTGGTAGTGAGGAGTGAGCCCAAGTGGATTTTTGGGGCCTATCCATTGAAAACTAAACTGAAAACAACTCGTTTTTATAGGCCACCAATTAGCTATTTAATTATAATAACTTTTACTCTCCACGTACAGATCTGGTTTTGAACCAGTGATCAAAGGATCTATAACTCATACTAATAGCATGAAGAAAATATTCTGGATTGTTTTAGCTCATACAGAGATTAAACATTCCTCTTTAAGCATCGTGATTCCTTCTTTCTTTCTTGTAGAATCAGAAATAAAAAATTAGTTTCCTCTTTGTTGTACCATGAAATCTCCCTTTTCTAATGAGTATATGAACCAGTCATTTCGCTCTTAATAGGCCACTTACTGAATTTGATGGAGTAGATAATTAAATGTGACAGATATTCGTATACATCTATCTTAAAACTAGCACTCAAAGATTATAAAAGCCATAACATTCTCTTAATGAAATATAGCTGAACATGAGAAAAACACATTACAATGTATCTGAAAACAATTGCAAAATTTAGAGATAAACACTGTTAACACTTGATAAGCCTTTACAATTTTGGTATGTACAGCAGACATAACAGCAGCAAACAAAAAACCCTTTTTGAAGTAGATGAAAGCTGGAGATAAATTTGTTTGGCATCCAAACAAGACAGAATGAGTTTGTAGGTCCAAAAGAATATATGCATTATAACTACTGAAGCAAGAGAGAGGCTTTTTATAACTTGTAAAGAAAATGCCAAGGAAAAATCATTTAAATAAACCCTTTCAAAACTTGAGTGTTGAATTTCAGTGGCCATCAGAGTCAGGCCTCATGTTTCTGGGTCGTGTTAAAAGGCTGGTCTGCACGGTGAAATATGTTGGGAAATCAACTGGATCAATAACTCCCAGCATTTTCTCCGTTCAATCTCAGTCCTGCTCTATTCACCCAGCTGGGTTCTTGGCACTTAAACTTAGCCCATTTTACTAAGGGACAAGGAGATGTTATGGAAGGTGGAGAACTAATTATAAAACATTCAGAAGCCATGAAAATGGGATGATTCTTAAAGCTTATGAGATGACAGATACAATCAAGTGCACTGCCAGAGAACCACTGGTGTGCAGCTGTGACCCAAAGCCAGTGCAATGGGAAAGGAGCACCAGGGAAGGGCGATGTTCCCACTTCTCTCTTGGCAGAGCACTGGTGCCATGTGAATCCAGGTACTTGTTAAGTAACAGCTCTGGAAATGTTTAAGCAGTTAAACTTTCATGACAGGTGGAAGATACCAGAAGAGAAAATAGTAATAAAAAAAAATCTTTTAAAACCCGCAGTAAAAGGGATGTGAAGAGGAAGGCTTCCTTACCAGCAGTGAAAATGTTGAGAACCCAAGAAACCGAGCCACCTAGATTTCACTTTGTACGGTCCCACCCATGATGCTAAGCAGGTCTAATTTAGTCTGTTTGTAGTATTTATTATGATGAACAACTAAAACATTTCAGAGCTTGATGAGTATTTGTGTCTTTCTTCTGAAAGTGTGAAATACTCCTGAGTCTGAAACTGCTTAGGCATCATCCCCTGGGTAGGGGAGGCAGATGCCAGTGAGACGCGACAAGTGAAAGTGTCAGAATAACTGAAGCAGACCAAGGGCAAAGGCAGTAGCTATTCATTGTGGCTGGGCACTTTATGCTGACTTTAAAAGAACAGTGATTTTACTGATGATTATTTTTTTCGTATGACTATTTATATTTTTGCAATATTTCCTATCTGCTTGAACTTGACTGCCATTCAGAGTTCCCCACTTTGTCCTAAGACCTACTGTGGGGAAGATGGGGGAGCAGGCAAGAGCACTTGGTAGCCTTGCTACCAGGTCTCAGACATGGAAAACATGGACTTCAGGCCATAGTGACCCATATATGTTAAATGGCCTTTCAACTGAATAGGGTGATGCTGTGGGCCCATATGAGACTCCTCTCCAAGGCTGATGATGGGATTCCACATGAAATTTTATACTTTTTGAAAAGTACATGCTTGCCTTCCTGTGGGGAAGGAACTGGTTTAAGTATTGCTAAGACTGCTGTCTTGTCTGGCTGCATTTCGTGTTGCTGTGTTTTGACTGCCTGAATTCACAAAGCAAATGATCTGGAGGGGAATAACCTCCTTTTCCTGTTTAGGGACAATTGTCTCTCAGACATCTGCAGAATCACTACCCACTCCTTAACTTTAGTTGTAAGGGATCCCATGCTTATACAGTATTTAGACCTGAAATTCTCCTCAAGGGAAAAAAACTCACATCATTTCAGGGCTCCCAAACCTATTTCTAGCACAGATAAACTCTCCTGTTCCTCTTCCGCCTGTAAGGATGTTGCTTCTTTTAGGAACTTCTCTTGGATTAAATGGTTTGATGAGCAGCTTCTGACAGAGAAAAGTACTTATCCCACAGTTTTGCATCAAGAGCTGAATATGAGGTTCTGAGGCAACAGTTGAGCTCTGTCATGCAAGTGGTTGGTACATGCCCCGTCGAATGATTACTGCCATTAGAACCCAAAACTCGGCCTCATAAATAGAAACCGGCATTTCCGAGCAGAGCAATGCCTGGCGGTTGCAGGCCTTGTTCCAGGAGCGGAGTTCACAGAGCTGAGCAAGATGCCTGAATTCCCTCTGGGGTGAATGGAGAGGATTAAGTGCCTCAGAATGAGATTCAAAGCAGGCAGCCAGTAAAGCAGGGAACACTTAAGCCTGCCTTAGGAAATACTAAAGAGAGGGGTGTATTTGAAATCCTCCATATATCCTGGGTTTAGCATTGACCCACATCCATGAGATAGGAGATGCTGTGAAAATGGGATTCGGAGCCCGTAACCCCTTTCCAGAATTAATTTGTCACTTTGCGTAAAAGACTTCTGCTCGCTGTTGGTGCCAGAGTCAGAAGCCAGATGGAGCGGGAAGTGGAGGGGGTAACCGCAGCCACATTTTATAGTAGCTTAGTAGCTAAAACACGTGCCTGCAAAGCTGGAAACCTGTCTCTGAGTTCCTCCTCGGGTTTGAAGAGGCAAAACCACATCTTTCCCTTTCCAGGAGCATACACATTAACTTCAGGGGCCACTTTCCCTTTCTCCTTTTGGAGTAACAGTATAGCAAAGATTCGAGGGGCCAGAGATGGATAGGGGAAACAAAGCCAGGGGTAGCAAATAGAAATGAGTATTGCAATCACTTCTCCAGTGACCTGCAAAGTGAGGAGCCTTAGCTGCTTCTAAGGACATGTAGCTATATGCTTCACTTACCTCTGTCATGTAAGGAGGGATACAGAAGGTCTAATGGTAAGAGGAAACTGTGCTTTGATCATGAAGAAGATTTATTTCAGGCCACATGAGAGGAGAGAGGCTATGGGGCGAGAGGGAGAAGGTGGTGGAGAGGAGCCAGACATGGCAGCTGCAGGCACTGTGAATGTGCTCTCGTTACCCAGCTCTCATCTTGCACCAGGAAAGCCTTTGGATAAAACACTTAAAACAGCAGCCTCTAGCTATTAGCTGAAGATTGTATTAATTTCCATGTATATGCCCTTGCAGAAGGTTGAATTTCTTTCTATCTGTCTCCTTCAGCCCCAGTGTCCTCCAGCCCTCTCCCTATATTCTGTGTTGGCAGCGCTTCCCAACATGTGTCTTTAGGGAATATAATCCACGCACTTCTCCTTGTGTCTGTATCATTAATGGGAAAATTCAGCAGGACCCATGGCAGGCATGATTTTTAGTCTCCCACCTCCTCTCATGACTGCCTTTAGTCAGGCAAATCAGTGCCACTTCAAAGCTCCCCTCTTTCTCCAGCATCCAGAACACCTTATACCTGCTGCTTCAAAGACACTGAGATAAATAACATCAGCTGCATTTCCTCTCCTTCCTTGATCTATTGCTTTTGGCATTTTGTTTCCAAACAAAACATCAGGATAGTTTGGCATGAGCTATTTTTAGTAAATCTTAGTTGCATTTTCTGTTTTTCACTCACTAAAATATTTTTCCACCACGATTAGCTCTGAACCTCACGCAGCGGCTGTACCACTAATGGGGAACCTTTTTGGTCTGCTGTGACAAATACATATATTTATTTAAGCATAGTTATTCTTTCTCCCTGGTGGCATCCCAAATCACTCCGCATGCCAAACTTGACTGAACGACCACTGGTTTGCCATCCTGGGTTAAATAAAAATGCCTACTGTTGCCTCCGCGATATTTTATTTGTTATTCTCCAGTCACACGGGTCTCGTATCGGTTTGAGCAGTTTACTGCCGGACCTGCAGTTTGTTTTGCCAGTTCCCTCAGAAGTCTGGGATGGAAATTATCTAGTCCCCCTCCCGTGGATGCATTGAGCTTTTTTCTTTAAAGGAATCTTAAAAATGCAAACAAACAGTAATGGGTAAAAATAAAGCTTTTTGGTCTTCTTGAGTGAAGGGATTTTTTTCCTTTCAACATACTGATATGAGGAGGTTAATGTGTCACTATAAAAGAAATGTGGCGCTCTGCTGTTCTCTCACAGAATACATTACTTAAATTCTCACTATGAATTTACATCTTTTTTCCTGAAATGTAGTTTGGCACTTAGTAGGAAATGAATCTTAAATATTTTGAAAGTATAATTTAACATCTCAGCAAACCCCTGAATTGCGAATTGTGCTTTATAGCAACTTTAAGGGCTAGCTGAAGCTGACTTTAAAAAGAATAGAGAATTACATCTTTAGGTGGTGCTTTAGCTGCAGATGAGTCTCCTACAGTTTTTAGATACTTTGTTTATCCAATTGTATACCTGGGATATACTCTTTATAGATTTCTTTTTGGGCGATTTTTATTTTGACTGAATTTTCATTCTTTGTTTAAATATCATATATACATATATACATGTAAAAATTTATATGCTACCTAAAATTGACTTTTAACTGAACCACAGCAAAAATCAAGAAAGAATCCCAACACGATACTCTGGAAAGACAGAGATGTGTATGATTTATAATTATTCATCTATATGATTTATAATTTATGGAGACACATCTAAACCATGGAGGTCAACTCTATAAGACTTGAGACAGAACTGGTGTTGAACTCATCATTCTCTGCTGCTCCCATCCAATTTGTTAGGAACAATCTGCCCTTCTGCTTATATCAATTTTACATCAGTGTAAATTGATGCTTGCATCAATCAATTCTATTTTTCATGGATTTAAGTCAGAAATTAGGGTTGCTCTGAGTATACAGCTGGGAAGCCCAAAACATTCACAGGGGCAAAAAAGTAGTTTTAGAGAGCCATAGACTTTATAGAGCCATTACTGGATGTCCTCAAGCCATTGTTCGTGTGCACAAAAAAAGCCCCCTGCAAAACCACTCATTCATCTTTTATTTCTTTTTACGGTGAAATAATATCAGCTTGTCCTAGGGCTTGACAGCTTCTGATGGGCTTAAATGCAGTGAAAAGTACAGCTCTGGTAAGCACCTGGGGATCCCAGGGAAGTGGGCGCACCGAGGGCCACTGGACTTGGCAGGCATACCCGAGTGGAGTGCTCTCCCGCACTTGGGACTTGCTCGGTGCTCGGTGCTTGGCATTGAAAGGGATCGTTATGCTTCCTCCTGAAGGCCTGATCCAACATCCATTAAGACAATGGAAATCTTTCTTTCAGCCTCAATGAACGCCGGTTCAGTTCTTGGAGATGTGCCTGTTTCAAACTCTGGTTTTGCTAGTGTCTGGAGCATGCGCTGGAAGGGGTTGTATTTTAGTAACCTTTCCTCTGGACTAATTCATTGTTTTACCTTGCAATTCCTTAACATCTTAAGGGTCATCCAGGTCTTGTTTGCAAACAAGACCAAAAAAAGGGATTGAAAACTTACAAGAATGCTCATTTTGTAAGACTGAAATCGACGTGTGCATGTAGCTGCTGGTAATGGTGCTGGTTCATACCCATGCACATTTCCCCTTGAACCCAGTTAGAATATGTTACAGAGATTAATTACACGTTATACAAAGGATCATATTCTTTCTCATTATTTTCAGTATCATCTTGTTATGGGAAATGGTGGATAGGATCATCTGACTGGCCTACACTGTAACATCTTTTATTTGATAGGATAACCTCCCCTTGTTTTTCTTTCCCTGTTACAAAAACGTATAAATCTTGAATGCCTCCTTTTACTGAAGTGCCACCTATTTTCATCTTTTTCCTTTTTTTTTTTTTTTGGAATTTCCCTGGATTCTGTCTATTTTTGCAGTTTCTTTTTTCGAAACAAGCATGCTCAAATTAAGCACACAGAATATACAAGGTTACTGAGAGTCTTGTGTTTCTTTTTCATAGTCTCGCCCCTGGGTTGGTGCGCGTACGCTGACTCAGGAAGTTTTCCTTTCACAGGATGGCTGTGCCTCTATTTATTTCTCCTAATCAGGCTGAGTCAAGCATATGCTCCCTTCTGCTGGAACTCTCTCCTCTCTAAAATTGTTTTGGCTGAGGCTTTATTAGGTTTTTAGATCTATGCTGCTCGCCCTCTTGTTCAAATCTGCTTTTGGGCTTTTGTTTTTTATGCTTGTCTCCCACCAGTCCTTTTAAAATGAGTAAGTGTCAGAGCTATGTGATTTATTTTTATTCTTGCCATCAGTTTCTGCTAACAGAATGACCTATTCAAGAACATGTTCCTTTGCCTGACTTTCTTTTCTTTCCCACCATAAGAAAGAAATGCTTACGAGAAAGTTTGGAGATTTGACACTAGGAGCAAGAGGGAGGCAGGGGATCCACGAGTCCCCAGATCAGAAGAGGAGACACATCCAAAAGAATTGAATTTCAGCAGCAGACTGATCTCTCCTATTTTGCAGCTAAAGAAACAAAAGAAGATCTGGGGGTGGGGGAAAGGAAAGTGGGTGGAGGGAAATGAGAGCAGTGTAGAGGGCAAGAAAAGCCTTTGTGTTTGGGATAGAGTTTTGAGCTTAATTTAAATGATAATTGGAAGCAGGATGCAATGGGGAAAAGCAGGCAATGAGAATACAACAAAAGACTGACCAGGCGAAATGTGAAGAGACAAGTTCTTTTCAAAACCAAAGGGCAGAGATGGTGTAAGCTTGGAAAGGCCCTTCCTCCCGCCACTCTGGTAATTCGAAAAAGTTTTATTCAAAATCAGAACAAAACCAATGACCATATGAGGATTCCTTGAAAATCCTAGAAAAACTAATTTGGATAAAACAAACTGTATTAGCTTGATGATCCAGGGCAACGGGGAGCAGTCAGCTGCCCGGCTGCAGGAAGCAATGTGGGCTGGCAGGGGAGGGATGGACCCTGAAGTCTGACAACCCTGGACTGAGTCAAGGCACCCAGGATTTGGACACTTGAAATTTCAGGCTCCACAAGACCTGTGTTTCAGCTGTCCTCTGGAGACGAGGCCTCCAGGTTGCCAGGTGAGCCGGGATGCCTGGATAGGACTTTTTGCAGGCAGGGAGCTGCTTCCACGTTGCCAAACTGGGCATGTTGGCACCTCAGCAGTCAGCCAAACTGGCAGAAAGGAACCAAACCTCCGCGCATTTGTATGAAACCTAGTTAATTTTGGCAAATGGACATTTTCTGACGGGAAAAAAAAAGTTCTGATTAATTTCCGACCAAAATCTTCACTTGTCCTATTTTATTTTCTGCTGACCAGTGCAGCAGAAAACAGGAATATGAGAAAGGGGGTGATATGGGATGCTGCTCCTCACTGTCTCCAGACCATGACAGTTGTTGAACTGCACTTTCTTATGCCATGAAAAGATAATGGCCTCAATTTCATGAATTTTTGAGCTTAAAACATCCAGTGGTAGAGAATTAGTTTATTGCAAATCCAAGACTCGGACATCTCAGTCCTCCCTACCTAACCTTAATAAGCTGTGTGCACCTGTGATGTGGAAGAATTTTATTATACTAAAGGGGCAGTTGTCAAAGATGGGAGCTTAATTTGCCTCTCTATCTGCATAAACAAATGCCTGTGTGTGGTCTTTGATATCCATGTGCAAGTAGTCACTATTCACATGCAAGACATTTGAGTAAAATTCTCAAAAAAACTAACAAATTACAGCTGTAATTCAGTTTATCCATGGTATGGGCAGCTTTGATGATTTCTCTATTGATATCGGTGGAAGTACTCACTGGCTGAGTACTTACCAATGTGAGTTGAGGTTATGCGCTCAGCCCCATTGCCAGCAAACATATCAAAAAGCTCTTTTTCCTTCCCTGGGGTTTAATTTTGATGTCCTGGATGTCCTGCCTTCTGAAGCACATCACAGCATGTCGAGAAACAGCAAAGGGAGAAGTACAGAACCTAGGTAGAGAGCAATACGCTGGACTGCCGTTTTCATATGCAGTTCCTGAGCCAAATCTGGCCACCTGCATTTTGCTCAGCATTTTGGCTTGTGAATAGAGAATATTTGCAGCTGGGTAATTAAATCTATTTGTACTTATCTGCATATGCATATTTTTCAGGTAGAAGTTAAACATCCATCTTGCAAAATGTAACCTTTGATGTATAGAGGAGATAGCAGTAGTTATTAAAATAAACATTACTTCCATATCAAAATGCAGTTTTCCTCAAAGTTTTCTCTTGGATTTTTGAAATTTTATAGTGGAAATTTGGCCCCAGATATTTTCAGCCAAAGCATAAGCAACCAGTGGCTAGAAGGAAACACATCTCTTAAACATGTACGTGCAGACACATGGCAACTTATCACACATCTAGTGTTCCCACAGTCCTGAGGCCTTAGCACTTGGCAATAGATAAACTGTGATCTTCCTCTGACACTTTCTTTTGAACCCCTAGCCAATTATATTTTTTATTTCTTTTTTTTTTATATATAAATGTAATAGACATAAAATTTAGAGAGCATTCACAACTGCACAACCACAAAGCAGCTATTCTGTAAAGTGACTCTAAGATGTGTGGTACAGAGGAAATCAGCTACGATGATCTAATGAACCCAAAATCCGTAAATCTATTAAACTGTGAACAATAGAAAACTCAGCACTGGGCAGCTGTTTGTGTGAGCTGTTATATAAAAGCATCTCTGTTAATGGGCATCATTCTCAAAAGGGAAACACACTTGTTAGCAATGCAGGAGATTCAATTCTGAAACCAGTCACAGTATATTAGACGATCTATAACAATAGCAGCAACCAGAAGAGCCATTTTATGCTATGTTTTGACAGAATTTTAATTCACAGTTGATTTATAACATGATCATTGAGACCCGAAAGTCCATGCACTGGGTTTCAGCCTGGGGAGAACTTTACTTTTAATACTTTACATTAAATATAGTTTATTGTTGGCCCATTCTAAAGGTATAGAGCAGCAAGGACAAAATAAAACAAAAGTTGGTGTCTTTTGGCAGTTTTGTGGCAGTTCTGAGCATCTTCTGAGCAGGGATCACAAATTACATCCTACTGACAAGCTGAACTATTGTAAAATATAAATGAAGTGAAGGAAGTTTTGTTTTTGGCGTTGTCTTTGTTTTTCAAGGATTTTTTTTTAAGGATTTACAGTTTAAACCCATGAGTAGTGCTTATGCCTCTTTTGAAGCTTGAAATGTGTCAGCTGAACACAGGCAATAATTTATAAAGCAATCTCACCACTTCTGCACATCTCCACCCCTTTCTCCCCAAAAGCCCAGACGCTGGCATCACAGTGAGCAGCACCTTGGTGTAGTCCTCAGTGCCTCTCAGGCTGTCCCATGCCCACTTGGAGCACCACGTGGATGCTTAGAAATACTGTGAAGGTACCATTTAAGTACATAGAGCATCCAGGAAGCCCCGAGAAGCCACCCTGCTGAGTGAGTCTTCTGCGCATCCTACTAACCTCTCCTTTCTTTATCCCACCAGCCCTATAGCATCAGGCTGGCCATGGGCCGCCCTCCCACTACCTTCTGTCTCTCAACAGTCACCTCCCATCACCAGCTGGAGCATGATGACAGCCCTTTGCTCGGGAGCCGGAATTGAAAACAAACCTTTTCACAGATGCTTCTCCTGATGTCTGGGAGAAGCTTGATATCAGGTGAATGGAGCACACAGATTAAGCCGTTTCTGCCAGAAAGGCATCAGGTGCTGCCTGAGATGTGCAAGTTCCAGCTGGTAACAGGCTGGTAACGGAGGGCAAGGTAACTGACGACTGTTTTCATCCCTCTGGAAAAAGTGAGTGAAGCAGTATTGTCCATCCCGTGCCCTGCTTTACTACGCTCCCTTTACTCTCTTATTAGAAGCAAAAACTTCTAGGAGTTAAAACCCTCCAGTACATCAACTCCATTTACATCCCTGGTGATCCATGGGGCTCTGATTTTTATATTTATGACCAACTGTTTAAAGTCCATTGCTGTTTGGTTTTTAGTGCCTTGCCATGGCTTGACTGCCCATTACCGGGACAATCACTTTGTTATTTGTATTCAGTGAGCAGCACAGGTTGGAGGATGAAGAGATTGCTTTTGGCATTTACTGGTTGTGAAGTTTCTCCACATTAAATACTTGATTCTAAAGTAAATTTATAATCTTTATTCTTTTGCCACCGCAAATAAGAGTTCTACAGATTTTTTCCATTAATTACTATTTTTCATTTTTAGATGTGGATCTAAACATTTAGAATATCGCTTATGAAAGCTCAAGGAATGAATATGAATGGATGACTAATCCTAGTAAACATGCAATTCACAGCGTAAGAGTTGTATCAGCAAATGCAAGTTAGGCAGCCTCTTAGTACCTGTGCCAGAAAAATGCTGCTGTTGTACCCTCCAGGCATGGTGGTGAGTGAATTGTAGAGTCACAGATCCAAAAAGCTGACATAGAGGCTTCAGCAGTATGGAAAGGCTTAGGATTTGAAAGGTTTGCCAATGCCCTGTGAAAAGGGTAAGCTCGCAGCACAGATCGTACCCTTTGTGCACGATGTAATGGCAGCTGCAGTGAAGACCCCAAGCACTGTATTTTAGCTTTTTACATCTTGCTATACCCACGTTTTCTTCTAGCCTTTCACCACTGATATAGAGGTGCATCCATTTATCAACTGTGGGAGAGGATTTGGTTTGAAACCCCAACGTAGCAGTGCCAACAGCATAGCTGGTAAGGAAGGGAAAGCTACAGCTATTTGTGGAGCCCCAACTCTGAGCTGCAGCTCTGCCTTGTTCTGCTCCAGGATTGCCAGAGCTACCCACAGCCAAATGGTAAAAGAAGGGACCTCTGCTGTCCCCAGAAAAGTAACCAGGGGATGAAAGGCAGCATCACCCCTTTCTGTGCCACAGCCTTGAGCTGGATCACCCTGCTGGAAACCGGGAATCCGTCTTCCTCCCTCACTGGCGTTCAGGGTTCAAGGTGTGTAAGAGGGTGAGATGTCCCAATCTGAGAATATTTCTACATTTCAAGTGAACTCAGCAGGAATAAGGAGCTACCTCTGAGGCAGGAACAGGATTCTGGCAGCCTGGAGGAGGGGGAGAGAATCCTAGGTTTGCTCCTTAGCTGCATGACCAAAAAGTGGCTTCTCACTTTTTCTTATGTTTCACTCCCTGAAAGCTGTGTAGAAGGATTTAGAGCTGCCTGAGTAGCCTGTGATATTCTCACTGTAGCTTGAAATTCATCTAAATATTGACTCTTTCAGAGGAGGTTTGACAGAGAAAGGCAGTATCTTAGACTAGAGTATTTGCACTAAAACCCTTGAAGATCAATGAGCCAGAGTGATCAGACAATTCCAGTTGCTTTTGGGGACTGCATTTATCTTACAAGCCAGCCTTAAAATTTGGATTTCATACATTATTCAATGTCCAGATGCTCCCAGTCTTTATGTATTTCTTCTTGCTTGTAAAGTCTCTTCCTTGCTTTTATTGCCACTGTAATAACAAAGCTAGCGTTTTAATACACACAGTAGGACCGCCAAAGCTGCACGTATTAAGCAAACATTTTGGATCAAGTCAGTTTGGTGTAGAACAAACACTGACGATTCCAAATAGAAACATCTCTCCTGCCGGTGCTCCCAGGAGTTAGGAAATTAGACGTACATGCTGCCATATTGCATAACGCAGAGGAGCCTTGTAACCCTGGGAAAACGCTTCTGTGGTGTCCTTCCTCTCCATGCTGCAACAAGTATTTGTCTCTAACTTAAAATGGTGGTTTGCAAACTGTCAGGCTCTGTATATACACAGCACAGGGCTACGTGATTTTTTCCCTCTGCTTGGCTGCTCTGTTGGATCAAGGCTTTAGGGCAAATATAAGAAATTATTAGCCTACATAGGCACATGATGCATGTATGTATATGTTTACATATATAAATACATATATACACATACACACACATATTTCAGTTAGTATTCAATGCCAATAATTCACATTTATAAGCTGTGAGTGGCTCCCAAAGGTGGTCACAAGCATGAGGGTATCTATCTGCTCATGAGCGTGCTGCAGACACCAAAAGATCCTCAGCTGTTGGAGCAAAAATTTCAGAAGGATCCGGCATGGAAATGAGAGAGGTTTGTAAACCCATCTCCTCTCTGCCCACTGCATCCTCCAAAGGTGGGACTTCTCCTCCAGGTTTCTCGCACTGTAGCCGGTTTCGGTGCCATTGGGGCTGGATCAGATCTTACACTTAGGAAAAGGCTCTGCAGGTGTGTGATTGCTGCAGCCTGTGTGGCTGCTCTCAGTGGTGTCCTCAGCTTTGTCCCCAGCTGTGCCTCAGCCCCTCGTTGGCTCTGATCACCTCCCGTGCCCACAGCTTCCCCTGCCCCAGCACATATTGTTGCTCTCACAAGGAAGCAGTTCTCCTCCCTCTACCTGAGGCAGGACATGCAGCCTTCAGCTTTCCAAATAGTCACGTCTTCATATCGGAGCAAAATTTGCAATTCCCAGTCGCAGGTAATGACGGCTGTGCGGTGGCATTGGGATGGGGAGTGGCACAAGGGTCTGGCTTTTCTCCTTTCTTGATGGTGGTGACTGTGCTTTGGTCCATTTTCTGCAGTGAATACATAGCCCTTGCGTTCCTTGTGCTGCTGCTTTAATTTTATACTCCTTCTGGAGTCATGCAGTCCCCAAGGCTTTGAAAGCTTGAGCCTGAACTATCAATATCTGTGTTATATGTAACCGGAAAAAGGAGGAGATAGATGGGAAGAGCAGTTGTGCTGGCTCTCAGATGCGGTTTTGTGAGCTCAGGCTTTTGATGGAGTTTCTCTGGATTTATACTGGTGTAATTAAGAATGGTACATGGTCCGCTGCGGTAAGCAGGTTAGGAAGACATGACCCATTATAGGAGGCCCATGAATTTCTTCTGTGCAATTTCAGCTGTGTTTTATTCATTTGCTGTTATCTTGCAATGATTCTTTTTTGTGTTTTCTTTGTTTCCTCCCTGCAGCTTGTTTATTTGCCAACACTCGGGAATTTTGCTTTTACAAGGTGTTTACAGTGTTTGCTTTAAGGCACATATTTAAGTATCTGAAATACTTTGGGTTTTTCACGTTTGAGGTAAATATAGTATTACTCTGCCATGTACAACATATAAATATCTACAGTATAAGGATTTTAAAGTACTGGGAGCTGAAGTCCCATTCCCCCAAACATGTGCTGCTTTCCATACAGGTAGATTAGGATTAAATATAAAATGGCTGCATAAAAGAATACGGGGAAGTAAAAATTCTCTTCTCCCAAGGCAGCAGCTCGAGTCTGTCCAGACTGCGTTCATGCCCAGGTGGGCCGTGTTCGGGTGCCGTGCCGCTCAGCTGTGCTGCGTATTTGCTGGGTACAGTGTGAGCGAAGAGGCTCAGGAGACTCGGATTGAATTCTTCGCTCTGCTACAATCCGCTTTAATTTTCTGTGTAACTCCGTTCAGCCGAAAGGGCTTCGCCATTCCTGATGAAAGCTGAGATAAATGCACTGAAAACTGTGAAAGTCTGAAATAGGAGGTAGCAGGACTGTGTCGGCAGAGGTGTATTCTGTTCTGCTAATCGTTTGCTGCTGAAGTCTGCAGAGGGGAGGGAGGCTTTATGCTGAATGAGTGTGACAGGGTCGCACAAGACTTCACGCACCTCAGGGACAAAGTTTCAGAAAAGAGTTTTGCTTTTTTATCAACAGTCTCTACAGCTGAAATTCAAATAAAATTGTTTAAAGAGCTCCAACAGTGCCATACAGAAGGCAGTCTTGGAGGAGCAGGGTGGTTGTTAGACCATCACCAGTGTAAGCTTATTGACCACAAAGTTCTGTAGACAATAAGCACAGAAAATTTAAGTATGAAACTGAAAAACCTTTGGAAAGCGTCTTTGTGAACATGTAGGTTCTCAGAGGATGTTTCCCACCTCTCTATCGATCTGTTGATGTAAGTCACAATGACCGTCCTGTTTAGAAGAAAAGGATTGCTTCTCTTAGAATGTGTATTTGATAAAGATTGTAATCATCACTCCCTTACAACAGCAAAATCCATCCTCAACTTCACCACATGCAGCACATCTGAGTCTCCGGTATGGGAGGGGTGCGTCCTTAGTTAATTGTTGCTCTTTGGGTTATTAAGGTCTTGTCTATACATCAAGCTTCGTTTCACTTAAGAGCCCCAGTTTGCCTTTTAGGCAGAGTTTGACGTAGGCAGGAACAGAGGGTGCTCAACAGCAGCCTCCAAAGAGGCACTCAGTGTGGTGGGAGATGCTGAACCACAGCCCGCATTTCCCATACCGCTCCTTACCAGGCTGCTGCCGTATTTATAGCAGCCGTCTGTATTATGTGGTTGCTGCATTCTGCTGAGAATTACTTTGGCGGAGGAATGAGCTTCTGCCTCCGACTGGCATCAGTGCTCTGTTCCGGCTCACATCGTGGCTCCAGGAGGGCGAGAACCCAATTGCAAAACCATCCGGGCTTCATTATTTATTAAAGCTGGGAAAAACAAGTTACCCAAGTCATAAATACGTGGGTAACATCGGTTTATCCTGCAAAGGCAGTGCTCTTATCACAAAAAGTTCAAGCACAAATAAATTGTTTCTGGGACCAAGAACACATTTACAAATGTGACTGAAGCGACCGGCAGTATTAAGATGAAGACACAGTGGGGTTTAGGTCATGAAATGAGTGATAGTGAGGATAGTCCTGAAGTGGGCACTATTATTATTAGCACTAAGTATGCTTAACAGAAGTAGTGTGGCACAGGTTTAACATAATGGCATGAATAAAAACCAGAACGAAGCATGTGCAGCTTGCTAGTGACGCATTATATGCAATGAGTTGAACGCATCTTTTGCACTGCAGTTGTGCAACTGCTTTCCTGCTTTGGGGGATTGTTTTCCCAGCTCCTGTTTGGAAATGATTCACCCTCTTGAAATTGGGAGTTTGTGTTCCCTTCTGTAGATGGTTGCACTGAACTAAGTCTGTTTTGCTTCTGTGCACGCATATCATTGCTATAAGAGCGGAGATTAAGATTACTCAAAACCAGGATTGTTCTAAAATTAATGTATTCTCCTTCTAATGACTGTATGCAGTGGGCACATGTTAGTATATCGCCTCCCTGTTACATGCACTGTAATCACTGTTTGATGGATTATTACCTGTCTACTATACACTGCAAAAGAGTGAGAAACACAAGTTTGTATAAATTTGAGTTTAATTGCTTCTCACGCTGGTGGGCTTATTTTATTTTATTTCTAAGGGATGAGGGTCTGGTAGGCAGGTTTCAAACACTTTGGGGAAAAAAACCTAATCTGCATCTCTTCTTTTAGATCCCACTCTAATCCCTTTGACTGTTATGATTACAGCAGACTTCAGAAGGTTTTCCACCAATTATAGTCTTATTTCTGGATGTCATCGGTAGAGCTTAGAAGGGTGGTTTTTTTTGTCTTCCTCTCTCCCCACAATAAAGCAGCTGCACAGAAAACAGATGGTGCAGAGTCAATCCAGTTGAAATTAATGGAGTCAGGCTATCCACACAAATCTTTGCAACGAAAGAGGAGAGATTCTTTTTTTCAGTGAGTTGCGTACAAGATGTATGTTGTTTGTAAAGGAATTTAGTTCACGTAAGGGATAAAAAGCCGTAACCAGTGAAGAGGAAAGCCTGCTTTTTAAATCAAAACTCAAACATAAGTACACTGGGAGCAGTCACACTGTCTTAGTGAAAGTCTCTGTTTTTCTAGTTGAAAGATGGAGTAATATTTCTATTCCGGCAAAGTTCTGCTTAAGCCATAACTGCGCATGCAATGGTACAACACACAGCTAAGTTTTACATGCAGATTAGTAACTGGACTGGACTCGTTTGAACCCACATGTGGCAAGGACCACATAAACCTCTAACAATGCAAATAGTCCAAAAAGTCCAAAAATTGCTCAAAACTGTGTGACTGAGTGAATAGGTATTTGTACTTTGGTGTTTATAGGCTGTGTCCATAAAAATCTGGTTGCACAAGGGAGCAGATTTACAAAGGTCTTTTGATGTCTACCGGGAGTTTCAAAAACACTTAAGCAATTAGGCTCTGAATACTTTTACGACTGGTACAAATTAGGTGACTAACTTATGCAGGTGCTTTTGTGAATCCCACTAGGCTCATATATGCATAAATAGGTGCCTAAACAATGTTTATATGTTTGCTCCATGGTCCCTAAACCTTTCGGTGACATATTTTGTTCCTTCCTCTGAGTAATAGAATTGTCTTCTTGCTGTGAGTAATCCACTTGTCAGGAGCTAACGCTGTGTCTTGCAGCTGCTCCGTGCAGGTGGGGTCATGGCTGGTGTTGAGCCAAGTGAGCTAATTCGCCGCCTTCTTTTGCTGATGCTTGGAAAAAGTCCAAAAGTGCGTTGCACGTACAGAGGGAAGAAGCACGTGCGCTGGAGCACACCTGCGTTCGGCACCGGGGAGTAGTAGCCCGGGTTTCTAAGAACGGTTCATTAAAGACACGCTTGCAGAGCGCGGTAGATGCCACTAGCCAGCTTGGGTAGCGCGGGGCTGTGTCAGGAGAAGTGCTGGGTGGATGTGTTACAGAAAGAATGTGTCACAGTCTGGATGTATTAAATATATCTGTGTTGGGGCTGGAGTCTTACACTGTTGTGATAAGACAAAATGACAAGCGTACTCTAAGCAACAATCTTGCATATTTTCAACAAAAATGTAAAAGCTTTCCTTTTTTTTATTCACAATAATCAGGGAGTTAGAAGAAGAAATGGCAGATATAGTCTAATGAGGGTGAAAAAGCATTTCAAGAGGCATATCAGAAGATACTGATTAGCAATGAAAGGTGGCAGGTTATGTACAAACAGAAAAAGCTGCCTCAGGATTGCAGCAGAATCCCGTTGCCAAAGGTGTAAGCTCTTTACAAACAAAGCATCAGGAAACCTAGCGCGGCTCTGGCTCCTGGAGTGACAGAGAGAGGCACTGGAGGCCACCGGGCAGCAATCAGGGAATCATATGTTCTGCCTCTTTGACACAAGTGGCATTACATGGTGCATGGCCTTTATTTGCGTTATATTTGGGCTTATGCACTGACATTTTTGTTTTGGCGAAAGGCACATCTAGTTAAGTATTGCCGTTTCACGTGTGAGTGCTGGCTGGAGAGGAGGGAGAAAAGGAAAACTTTCTAAAAGTGAACCTGTTAGCAGAAAAGGGAAAACTACTACCAGCTGATATTTAGGGTGAAGTTTCACAATTGTCAGCCAAACCATCAGGCTTTTTACCCATATGCGTTTCTGCTTGAAACCTTTTATTCTCTTCTACTTCGAGACTCAAAGAGCCTTCAGGGATTTATAGCATTTACTTAAAAACAGCAAACATTTTCAATTATTTCCACACTGTTCAGGGACCATAATTTACTTAATGCTATGAACAATCGCATTTCTCAGGGACTGCTGTGAAATGTCACCTCTAAAGGATGGCTCCCTTGTTGGTAGCAGTGAAAGCCCCGTTTGTAGTTTTCATTTTTTATTTTGATTTAATTTTCAGACAATTCAACTTTCACACCATGCATGAGTGACTAAATTCATTTCACTTGTCAGAAGAGAAAGATTTTCGTAATTAAAAATCTAAAACAAGGGTGGCCTTTTGCTTGCCAACCACATATTTCACAATTGCTTTATTTTCTTCTCTTGTGGTTTTATTTTGTTCTGGATGTAGTCTAGGGTTGGGTTTTGGGTTGGGTTTTTTTTCCTCCTCCTCAAGCTATTATCAATGGATGACCTTCAATAATTTCTCTGAACTTTGGAAGAACTTCAATGAAAGGGCCAGATGAGCTGTGGATGAAAATCAGCTCTGTCTATATGGAGACAATCCACTCTTGTTTTTCAGGCCAGTGCAATACAGGTTGCTATCACATGTAATTGAGCTTTTCGATGCAGGAATTCCCCCAGGAGTACCCTGGTGTGAAAAGCTCTGCAAACTTGCTTGTCGCTCTGTCTAAAACTGGACATGTTCCAGCAAGGTTGTCCCGACACACTTCTCTCATCCCTCTGTGGTTGATCTCCTGTAGCTATGAGTGACCACCGGTTGTGCAGGAGGTCTCTGTGTGTAGTGCTGGGAGTTGGCTATCTCATGGGAATAACCTGAATTTCTTTCCTGTGATGTGGTCGCTCACTGGGCAAAGGAGCTGAGGAATCCCATTCCCACCAACCAGCTAGTGAGTAAAGACTAAATTTGCTACAGTTTGAACTGGCCTTAGATCCAAGGCTGTAGACAAAGTTGACAGCAAAATGGTTGTAGCTCCACTACCTGCTTTGCCCATGGAAAGCTGGGTCGGCAGCCTGCCTGCTCCATCCAGGTATGCAGGCAAACTTCTGGCTGTTGGGGAGGGTCTGTTATCTCCAAACACACCTGGAAATGGTGCACTGTGTTATTCTCCCAGAAGTTGGGCTCGTTTTCATTAAGAATCCATGCACTATTCTCTAAGTGTACTTGCCACTAAAATCTTATGCAAATAATTATTACAGCTAAGCCATGGTCGTAATTTCCATTTCACTGAGGTCAGTTGCGTTACATTTTTAGGATTAGTTGCTGGTGGTATAAATGGCTTATGTTCCTCTTTGAGGGTTCTGGTTTTAAATTAAATATAGAGCTGGGATGTGTGCATCTGCTTTAGGCTTGCAAGCTGCTAATGTGCTCTCTTTAATCAAAACCCATTACCTATCGTGAGATGCAAAGGATTAACCCTTAAGTGACTCTAGGGACACTGTTCAGTTAAAGTTGCACCAATAAAGTCAGTGCTACACAGTATTTATGCTCTCTTGTTGAGATAAATGGTCCCTTGGAAGTGCTGAACTAGGCAAGCCAACAAGCATAGAATTTCAGAGGTTAATTGTATTCACAGTCTTTTCCAGACATGGCTTTAAAAGGATTATTTTTCCTTTTTTTTTTTTTTTTAAACTGGTTAAAACTTTTCTAAGTGCTATATACATCCTTCAATACAACCTGGTAATGTTTTCCCTGCTGCCAGGAACGTGCCTTTTAAAGATATGGAAACACAGATGCACATGTACTTACGTTAACAAAAGTTTATCTTTCAGTTAGCCAAGGTAGAAAAAAAAGTGAGGAAAATGGAGGTTTCCGTTGCTACAAAAAAAGTGAAGGAGAAACGAAATTTAATTTTAAGCTGCATAGAGTGCATACTGGAAATGAATTGTACTTTTAATTAAGTTTGTCAGCATGTTATGCATGGCTGAAGCTTAAGGAAATATTATGGAAGTGTGGAAATGTAGGGCTAGAAAAGGTAGTATTTTATCTGGAACTTTCTCAAGGAGAAACACGGTACATGTGAAAGATCAACCACTCTGCAGCAAATCTGAGTTATCAAAATAATGGTCTAATTAAGGAGAGATCTCCCCACCAACTTTTCCTCACTAATATCCACTGGCATCTGAGCTGGGGGTGGCAGGGCTGCTGTAGTAAAACCAAGGCTTTCTTGATGCAGAAAATGTGTTATTTATTTAGCACAGGCATAGTCACAAATTTACCAACAAACTTACAAATGTAACCAATGTGATGGATTTACCCCAGCTGGTAGCAACATAAATATTTGAGTACTAGGAAGGAAATTAAAAACCCACTTTTGTATCTTCCTCAGCCTTGGAGAAGTTGCAGTCCATGTCCCCAAAGAAAGTTCCCAGTGCAGCAGGCTATGAGTTACCCTGGGCAAAGGGCAGCTGCTTGTCCTTCCTGACCCAAAAAGGTCACGCTTTTACAGAGCTCTAATTTAAGGATGTTTATTTGCACGTTCCAGACTTGAGCATGTTATTTCACCTTAGTGCATGAACAAATGGAAATGTCTGTGTCGATCCCAGCAAACCTACTTAGACATTGATTCTTCTCCATCAAAGGGAATTGAAGCAATTAGTTCTCCTTACAAGTATCTGTTTACCACTCTTTTCAAGGAGTTTCCTACTAGTTCTTAACCTTTGGGGAGGAGAGCAACCTCTTTCTCTAATCATGATTTGTTTTTCCCCATCCTCCACAGAAATTAGCAAACAGGGTCCTGTGCGTATCCCCTCTTTGTATCATCTCATCCCAGAAATCCTCTGAGGCTGGGGTGGGTAGAAGCGTTCTCTGGGCCACCTTTGGGACACAAATATCAGGTGGAATCAACCCTAGTGGAGTGGGACAGGGGCTGCGGAGGTCGGGAGATCATGGTGCTCCCCTCGCTGGGAGAGGGCTTCCGTGTCCGAGAACTTTGCTTTGGCAATGCTGGTTCCTTTGAGAAACTGACTTATGTCCAACCTGAAAAGGGCTGGAATTCTGGTACTCGTGCAACCAAGGCAGGTTTGCTCTCCCCCCAGGAGCAGAATTTCATTTGAGATTTTTGCTGTCCCTGAGAACTGACAGAATCCTGAAGTCTCAATTTATTTGATGTGAGTCAGCTTGCAAACTCTTATTTATTCGCCGTGCAGCATCCTCAATATGCCACAGGAATCATTAACCTACGTAAATTAACTGCATCCTCAAAATGTATAAACAAGCTAATTTTAAGCATCCTCTAGATCGGAGCGAATCATATTTTGTGTGGTAAAACATTGGAAATTAGAATACACAATGGTGAGAAGAATAGTATTTAACACTCCGAGTGGTTTTAATCTTCAAAGAGCTTAACAAACATTAGTTGATTAATAATTTAATAAGTGATGTACATTAAAGTGTAAATAGTGCAAATACAAGCCTCACTTCATATTTTGATTTGGCTTCCATGACTAAAGACTTTTTTTTCCAAATAATGTTGGTGTAAAATTAATTGAGCAGCTAAACGGGCTTGTGCATTCACTTACCTTTTAAACTTGGAGTTTCAAAAGTGATGGCAGTAATACAAAACCTTAAAGTATTTCAAAATAAAGAATTGCATTTACTTTCTTTTTAATTTCTGGATTTGATGGTCGATAAATATGATGGCTGATAAGTAAACAATTGTTAGAAAAGGGCTGTGCTGGACTGGCACACTAGCTGCCATCCCAAATTGCATTTCCAAGTGACACATCTTCCATTTGATACTTACAGAACAAATTAGGCAGAAAAACACCTCATATTCCTAAATCCTTTTAGCCAGTGGGCTTTTCAAGGTTAAATAGACAACATACATGATCTTTGAAGTCGCAAATGGTGCTCCTAAAAATCCATTAATATGCACATTAGCAAAAATTTGACAGGCCCGTGTGGCAGTTGTTGGAGACAACTAACAAGGGATGTTTCCGAGGACCAGCCAGACTTCCATGAGGTTAGCTTTGTCAATTATTTGTCACTCTGAGTGCAGTGATAAAAGCATGGTAATATACCATAGAAACCTTTTCCTTTCCCCTGGCCTAATTAAGGACAAACTCATCTTTTGGGCAAGACAGGACAGTGGCATGGCTTCAAAAAGTTTTTTTTTTTAACTTCCTTTTCTTTCAGTGTGTTTCTGATTCTCTTATAATTATTATCAGGGCAGGAGCATTCCACTGACTGTGGCTGGGTGAATAGCAGCACTGCTCAAATTAGTAAATATCTGTATTTGCAACAGCCAGAAAAAAATACAACAGTATGGTGAGAATCCTAAATGAATGTCTGGAAAATAGATTTTCATCTGCTACAAGTTGCCACAGGACCACTGACCGCCTTGGCCTATGGAAGCTTATACCAGCGATGGATTTGCCCACTGATTGCATGGACTGATCGTGCAGTGAGTTCTCCTGCATAATCACCTTTTTTCCAAAATCTAGCTATTTATATAGAGCTCTTATGACTGACAGTTTTAGCTTAGGGAAACACCTGGGCTGATATGCTGTGGCTCCTGTATAAGTAGACTGGATGCTGGCTACGGTTGAAGCTTTCTGTAAGTCCTGCTTCTCTTCAGCAAAAGCACTTCAACATATGCTCAGCTTTAAGCCTGAGGATAATGACATTCCTGTCCAGCAAAGCACTTAAGCAAATGCTTAAATTTCAGGGTAACAGTGGCCTTGCGTTAAGGAGATGCTTGCCTTTAAAGAGACAAGCCAATATTCTTCTTTGTCAATATTTCCTTAGCTAGTAGTTGCAGATCACCCAACTCCTCCTGCCCTTCCCTTGCAATCAGGATCAGTACCGTTTCAACCTTTTGCAAGATCCTCGAAGATTTATAGCCTTCCTGCCCTTCCCATGAGACTTCCTTGGAAAAAAATAGGCTAGAGGTGGTTCCCCATGTGGGTCTAGAGTTGAACATGAGGGTGTGAGGTGAGGCAAAAGGCTTCTGTTTCCAGTGTGTTTAGCACCGGCAGCTTTTACCAGTCCTGAAGCAGTAGGTAATGGTTCACACTGGATCAGCATTATCTACCTCTGGGCTGTTTCCTCCTTAATCAGGCTGCTCAGGACACTTGGGGGCATTTTTCTTGTTTCTCCAGTTCTTTGTATGACACTTGCATCCACCCTCAAGCATCTCCAGATGAATATTTCTAGTATGCATAAGAAAATTTCAATCACTGAAATCCTCAGGGTGTTTCAAACACTCTCAGAGTTAGATTTTGTAGCATCAGAAGTGTTTGTGCTACTCTTATCTTCATAAGCGCTACAGCTGTTGAAAAACACTGCCACTGCCCACTTCTCAGAGGTGCTCTCACCCTTTGCCCTCTTCTCAAGGAGGTGTCAGAAGTGCTTTGTTGCGTTTGCTCTGTGGCACCGTCCCCTTAGAGATCTTGAATTGTGTACTTGACCATCACATTGCTGGGGAAGGTGGGAACAGGCTTCTTATTCCGTGTGTCTCTCGAGGCTTTCTGGGGCATCGCGTTACCTCCCCCTTTTCATATCAGCTCTGCCTCCACTCTTCCCTCGTTAAACACTGCATCACCACGTCTTCACTTAAGAACATAGTAGCTCTTTTAAGCTGTTCTGTTTCTCTCTCCTCCAGAATTGCACAGTTAAATCCATTTGGCTTTTTGTCAGTTTACTCTCCCTGAATACTGATTTTATTTTATTTTTTTTTTCCCCTTTAGATAGATAGTCGCTATGGAGTGTCATTAAGAATTTTGGCATTGCTTAAGCCTAAAAAAATAAATAAAAATGAGAGCAAAGTGATTCATGATTGTGCTCCCGCACAACAGGCCACAATGTTCTACGTAATCAGACTCTTTCAATATGTACGAAAAAATTAATTTCCATTCTGTCTTAAAAATAGCACCTCGTTGAACCAAATTGAGACAGTAAAATTACCATAAATGGAAAGATGATATTAAATGTATGGAAACCACCTTCACAGGCTATTCGGGTACCAAGGAGAGAAAAATAAGAGGAACAATGGAGTATTGATGAAGAAATTATTACTAATGGCTTGAAAATTTAACGGTCCCCAGGTAGAGCTTGGCTTGAAATAGGGAAGTGTCAATACCTGGCTCAGATGTGAGTTGAGCATGGATCGACTGGGCACACAAAGGACTGGAAGTGCTGGTTTTGTGCCAACTTCTGCCACCAACCTGCTGTCTGCGTTCAGCAGCCCTTTGCCTCGTTTCTCCCTGGTGCAAAGAGATGAGACGCAGAGCCCTGGGTTCATGGGGATGATGCTCAATCATTTTGAGCTGGCATTTGCATAGTTGCAGCTTGGTTGCTTTACCGTGGTATGCAAAATCCTCACAGCCTTAAGTGTGTTTCTCTTAAAATGAGGAGTTGTTTGCACCCACCTTGCTGTGTTGGCGGACAGCTAAGGCACTTGGGGACTGGATCACCCAAAAAGTCTTCAGCAGAGCAAGGAACCAAACCTGCCTCACAACAGGTCCCAGTGCTATACCATCCTGCCTCCCATCATGTGTGCTCTTTTAGCAAGGGAAAAGGGTTTTGGAGAGGAAAGTCTGCATCTGCTGAAAATGGCAGACTGGTTGGTTGAGCCATTCCTTGCCCCCCCCATGTAATCAGAGCTGGATTCCTTCTCTCTTTGAAGCCGACTAATGTAGTTTATCATATAAAACCCATTTACTCAGGCTATATGCGGGAGGAAGAAGGGTGAACTTCCCCATAATGCTCACGAAACACTTTGATATCTTAGCCTGCAAGGCACCGTAGAAGTGCAATGGATTATTATTAATGAATTAACTAAATGATTAATTTAGTTAAAAGCTAAATTATTTAATTATTCATTAAATTAGCCCCAAATGTGACAGCAGCAATGAGACAAGCACTCAGTCTGCAAAGCAGTAACACAACTCGCATTAAAAAGTTGTTTTCTCCATTATTTAATGAATTAAAGCTTTGGTTATAAACAAGTCATCCAGCAGCCTTCTCAGTCATAGTACGACTGATGCCTCTCTGGTGTGTCGTTACAGATGATAGCAGTGTGAGATTGGAGACAAGATGAGGTCGTTTCTAATGAAGAAGAACTTAACCTTTTTGGTAGTGGGATGTCTAAAACTAATTAATCCTATTCTTAGAAACTCTAACTGAGGTGAATAAAGATACATCGTTTAACAGAAACTTCCCTCAGGAGAACAATTGGGGGTTTACCAAAACTGCAGAGGTTTTCCAGAACTTAAGTAAATTTTCTAACTAAAGACACGTGTGAGAGAGAGAAAGTGAAGCCAGATTCATTTCTAATATGTGGCCTGACTGAAATCAATTAAACATGCCAAAAAGGAATTTTGGCTTGCTTATTTTTCAGCTGCACAACCAAGCCAGCCTTTCAGCATGTCCCTCCTCCAGACAAAACTATTTGAAAGCAAAAATGAGGAGAGGACCAGAGCACATGTGTAGGGTTGACTGCACAGCAGATCCAGCAGTAACTGGTGAGGCTGTAGTGCATTTGGGGTGGGGCGACACCCATACAGGCAGTAAGAGGAAACTCCCTTGAGAAAATCGTAATTTGAATACAGAGGGCAGACCTCTGCAAAGGAAAAATGGCCTCTGCAGGAGATGTTGAACCTAAGTGCAAGGGCAGATGTTCAGGTAACAGCTGTATGGACAGTGGATGGGGTGAGAAATAATTTTTCTAGTCTGTCAGGGGTTTATGGATTAATTCATTAGTGGAACTACTGTAGCCTATTCCTGAGAACTGCTGTAGCATATTCCTGAGTTTTTCCCCAAAATAAGAGCTGAAAGAATGTGACTGTAGAAGGAGCATTTCTGTGATGGTAGGCACTCATCCAGGATGTGGGAGATCAGAGTTGAAGCCAGGCTTGGGCTGAGCTACTGTGTGCTCACCCAGCTGCCTCGCCACATGGAGCAGTCCCAGCAGAGAGCCTGGAGAAGCTCCGCTCTGGGGCAGGGAAATGCCTCTGAGAACAACTTTCTGTTTCTAAGATCATAGGGGTGTATATTTCCCACTTCTCAGGTGAGCAGTCCACTTAGCTGTCTGCCTTTCTTTCAAGGTGCTTCATCTTGGACATTAGAAACCTTCCTAAACAAATATTTTGATGAATGTGCTGTAGAAGGTGTTTTCTTTTCTGCCATGCTGTTTCTAAACACAAAGATGCTTCACCAAAAACCCTCAGCCGGCTTCAGTTCTGTTAAGTGCTCACTAATCTACATTCTTAAACTTCCAGAACACCTCTGGTCTGTCCTTACGTACTGCCCTTTCTTCCTGAAAACTTCAAGAACTGGCCCAGGCTGATGTCTCAGGTTGACCCGGGCAGTGAGCAATGTCAAGGCAGCCGGTCCTGGTAGGGAAATATATCCTCTGCCGCTTTGCAATACGGTGAATTTTCTTTTCTGCTCAGCCCTGCGTTCCTTTTCCTTTCCAATTCTCTTTTGCGGACACATGAATGCTAACTGACACTGCCATTATCACCGTACAAGGCAGAAGTCAGGCTGCATTTGGGAAGAGCTGTTTAGCCAGTTCCATGAACTCGTGCAATTTAGATCATCTATCAACCACTGGAGTCTAGGCCTTGAGTCTGTAACATCCCAGGCATACAATTAAATCTATCATCCTAACTTGTCCTATTGAAGTCTGCTGGCAGGCACAAGGCTTAAGTTATGTATGTCCTTGAAGGATTAGACCCCTTATTCTTCTCTAGCACTTCAAACAGAATAGTTGGAAGCCAATTTCTTGTAAAGTTCACTGTATCTCCACCTGCAGAGCAGCTGTGGGCAAAGGGCCCTATGTTTTATGACTGTTAATAATTCTAGCCAGTGCTACAAAAAATATACGAGAAACTTCAGCAATTTTTTCAGCTCAGTACTTAAATTCTAGAATTAGACTTTGAGACATCTTGTTTCACACATACTGCAGAGGCGGGGAATGGAGACAAGTTGTCATGCATGAATGAAGTTGCTGGGAATTAGATGAACGAGATTTTCCCACCTCCTAATAAAAGTCAAAAGTGACTCATCTGAAATAGAGATTAACAGTGGCCAATAATTTGAGTAGTAATTTGCTAATGCTTGATGTTGGATATTTTTCTTATGAAAAATATGACCCAAGAAAATCTGTGTGAGGCACCCGAGAGCCAGAGACTTGATGGTTTCATGCGAGAGCCATTTTTAGGCCAAAATTTTGAAACAGAAGTGTCTTTGCTCTTTTCTTCCTCAAATCCACAGTTCCTTAAATCTGAAAAAAGCTTCTAGAAGGCTTTTTTGTCTGTTCCTAAAGCTAGAGTTGACAGGTTTCAGAACATCTATTTTGTAAAATAAGAAAGAGAAATGGTCTCAGGTTAGTGGCCATTAACATGTCAGCTAGATAAATCAGATGTCTTCTACCCTGGATCTTAATAATAATAATAATAATAATTAAAAAGTCCACTTGGGACAATGAAAAGTAGGAAAATAATCACTCGTAGACCTTTATTTCCCCCAGGTTCCAGGAGGGAACTATGAAAATGTTAATTCATAGAGGCAGTTAAAAAGGCATTGCTTAAATTTATCTATATCATGAATTCTGGCTGACAAAAAGTTACTTTAAACTAATTTACACTATCCATCATGAAGTACCTCTTCAAAGGAAAAGATTTAGATTTTAACATAGGAACATAAACTCTCAAGGACTTTTGCACTGTGAACAATGGGTTTAGCCATGCTCTTCAGAAGCCAGCGTGATCTACAGCCTCTGGAGGCTCTGTATCTCACTATTCATTGCTGCCAGGAGATCTGTCAAGACCTGTGTGTTTGACCAGGTATGGATCTCACACTGACTGGAGTTTGGCCTGGATTCTTACTACCTGTAATTTCTAGATGTGCAACCAGGTGGGAGGGGAATTGCATCTGATGTAGTCTTTGCAAACAGGAATTTGGCTTGGTAGTAAGAGGAATTAACTTGGGACCAGCAGAGAAACAGTCTCTGCAAAGGTTTTATTAGTGTGTTGTGGAAGAAAATTATCTGTTTCTCCCACTTCAAGAGGGAAGAGGCCATAAGCTTTGTGGTTTTGGGGCCGTAGCAGGGTAGGTTTCCAGGCTTATTCAGGTACGATTGTCAGTGAAGCTCCAATGAAGGAAGTGATGAACTTAGAAATAAATATTGCCTAAACCACTGTCTTTCTGCAGACTGTGAGGAGAGCACCGGTGGCAGTGGGGTCTCTTCCCTTCTTCTGCGTGCTTGAAGATAAATTACGGGCTGAAGAATTCCTGTTCTGAAGCCTTTTAAGTAGGATTCCTGCAAAAGAGCCGTAGAACCTTTTCCCTGTGAATCTTCTTTCAGCTCATCTTACAGTTGAGCTTCTTTAGAAAGGGGGAAAGAAATCCCCCAGCTTCATTTCAAGTTAGGGATTTTCATACATGTAGGTTTCAGTCTCTTTAATGGGAGAGAGCTGAGAGTGATGACATAATCATATATTAACGACACAATAAGCTACTTACTATCCTCTCTGACACTGGCACTTGGCTCTGGGGAGGCAGTCAAAGCATCGCCTATTTGAAGGAGCAAAGGTGAGGCATCACGCTGGTGTTTTTATGAATATTTCATAGCTTGGAGTAGTAACCTGTCTATTCCCCTTACAGATGCCTACTTATGCTTTAAACAAATCACAGAGTGTAGCTATAAGCAGATGTACGTTTGTTTAAGTTTTCCTTTGTACATCAGTAAGTTGACTGAAATTGCACGGGCGGAGTGTGAAAACACTGTACACCACAGAGGAAGAAGGGAGGAAAACAGACCTCGAGGGTTTAACAACAATTTTCTTGTACTCCTCACAAAAGAGAGAAAAGCACGGAATCAAAAAAACCCAGTAACAAACCTCATCTGCTGCCCATGCCTCGCGCCTGGGGCGCGCTCACTGCGGCACCGGGACGGGTCCTGTGACGTCCCGCCGCAGGATGCACCGCTGCTGTGTGACGCGGGAGGAGAGGAGCTGCCTTCCTGTGCCGTTCACGGTACACAAACAAGCGGCTTTGATTCCACCACGTCAAAGGCAAAGGTAACGTGTGCCTCTAACAGTGATTGCCCTCTCTGTGACTCTCGCTGTTTCATTTAATCAGCAGCTTCAAGGCCAGGCTTTTTCTTTGGAAGATATTACTAGAATAAAATAAAAAAATAATCTAAAGCCTTTCTCAGTAGTGTTTTATGTCTCCTATACTGGTGTTAACCTCTAGCAGAGTTCCCCAAAATTATCATTGATGGTGGCCTATGGATCAACTTTAAATTTTGTTTCCTGGCATTTTCTGGACTTCTTCACAGTATAAAGTACTGGTGGCTCTGCAGTAAAAAGTGAAAATTGCGTGCAGTTTTTTGGCATTAAGGTAATGACAACTTTCAGCAAATTTTTTATTTCACAAACTTTCCCAGCTAACAACCTTCAAAAGGAGCAATATCCCAGTGTATTTTTCTATGTGCTTGTACTGCGAGAGGAAAGTAGGTAGCTCAGAGGACTGGCATCTAAATGCCACGTGTAGTAATTTGACACACAACTGCCATTAACAATAATGGGAATTGTATGTCTGATGATCCATCATGCAGAGGAAAGAAAATTCAACCCTGGGGGTTTACCGTGCAGTGTTCAAAAGTGCAAGGCAAAATATGGAGACAAGTAAAGACGAAGCAGCTTGTTTCTCCTTCCGTGCCCGTAAAGAGATGCAAAGAACAGCATCTTTAAGTCTTTTAATCCACATCCCTGTTTTCTTGTTTGGGGTTTTTTTAATTGATAAGGTAAAATAGAGAGCTGCTCAGCCTGACTGTTTAAGTTCAGGCTTTGAACCCAGCTGCTTCTAACCAGGTGATTAAGAACCCAACTTGCTCTCAACCTCGGGGCCAGGCGCTTACAGGGTCAAGAGCTTTGCTTGCTGGCTTGCTTCCCTCTTGAAATAAACAGGCTAAGCTGTGTAAATGGCATGAAGGCCCAGAAAAGCCTTGGCTCTGCTCCTCTCCCTGGTGTTATTTGATGAGCTACCTCAGCATTGCAGCTGATTTAACATATAAAATAAAACCACAGTTTTCATCTGAGTTCTTCCAGCTACTTTTAATTATTCATTTCTTGAAATCACAAACATAAAAATGTTCTGGGATAATTTTAATGTTTGTTTAGTCTCTTTTCATGGCATAGACTATGGAAGTTGAGCCCATTCTTGATTACTGACCCAAAAGGCCGTTGCATGGTGAAAATTTTTTCTCATTGATTCTTATTTAAGGCACAGTCTTCCTCTGAAAAGTCAAACTCTTCTTGGCAAAAGGTCAGCCTCTCTTTGTGCTCTGGCCTCTGTCCATCCATGTCAGCAACAAAATGTATTTTCCCTTCTTATTGCTCAATCAGTGATGGAAACGAGGTATGAGTACAGGGTAAGTGTTGGACCTTCGCTTTAGGTGCATGTGTGCTCTCTTTCTCATACACACAAGCTCAAACGAGTTACATTTGCAGGAGTCTGCTAAAAATGGTGAATTAGGAGCCCAATTTGACTTAAAATTCCTTTACTGTTTCTGAGTAAGTGTGAGGACAGAACAAGTGGGAGACGAAAGCAATGTGAGCTTCAGATCCAAAGTGGAGTCTGCAGATGTGGCACACAAAGATGCTTTTGAGTTGGAAGCTGATACTGAGGTTTGAGAGCATTAATACTGGCCTCCTGTGCATCGCTTCTCTCTTTGTGTTTCATACTAACTTCGAGTTCACCTTCCCTAAAGTTTCTTTCCCTTCAAGCTTTCATTTCTTGCCTGGAAAAATAAGTTATGTGGAAGATAAGCTGAAGGATTGTTCTTGGGTATAAGGTTTTCTTCAGTTTGTTGTAGCTCCTCACTGTGCCCCTTTGAAGGCATCTCTGCAGTGTGACATTTCAAAAGGAGTAGAAGAGCTGCCGCGGGATGCTGGCAGGAGAAGAGATTTGGTTCGTTTAAGTTCTTTCTTTAGGCATTTTTTTTTTTTTTCTGGAGAGCAGAATTTCCTCCTAAAGTGGGAAAAGCTCCATCATTTCGAACATTTAAGAACAGAGAAGAAAGCATTAAAAATGAATGATCTGGCTCAGCACTAAGGGTTTTTGTTGGGTTCGAGGCAGAGTATGGACAAAGTGGCCTAATAGCTTTTTTCAGCTGTGGTTTTCATGGTCCTAAAATACACTTCTCTTAAATAATTCACAGCCCTGTGTTCCCAGTAAGCTTCCACCTGTCCCTTTCACAGCACACACTTGTATTAATAAATGACGTTACATTTGTTAAGTCATTTCACCACCAACTGTCTCCTACTTTTTCTGTATTTTTTGTGACCTAAGAAGTCCTTTGGAAAAAAATCTTGCTTGATCTTTTAGTTATGCACGTCCCAGTGTTTTATAGCCACATCAAACAATGGAAAGATGGATATTCTTTTAGCAGTATAAGTGCAGAATTATCTGCTCAGTGATACACCTAATTTGGTCATGGAATGTTGGAGACTGCACACAAATGACACAATTACAGCTTATGCAATTAGCCATTGTCCATACAAGGTCCTCACTTGCATGCACAGTGGCACATGTGTGAAACAATACACAGTTGTTTATGCTCTGGCTATGAAAAATAGAGTTTAGATGTTAATATTTGAGAACTGCACTTATTTCTTTTTTTTTTTATTGCCACTTTCTGACTGACAGCTCTTCAGAAAAGCGTTTCTCTGGGCTATGTTTGTATTTTCGGGGTGGAAGTGTATACTGTATCTATTAAGACCTTGTGTTGTCTGTCACTTTCATTTTATTCAATCATGTACCTGTCTTTTTCGCTAAAACCTTACTCCCATTTTTATGTGGGCTCTTTTTTTTTTCCTCTTCCAACATCCCCTGAAAGTTAGCTTTTCTGAAAACATAGACTGTATCTTCAGAACCAGCCCTTAAATCTGCTCCAGCAATCAACTGCAGGTGCAATTTTGTGAGTACAACCAATTGCAGGAGGAAATTATAGAACTTAAAGATCAAGCATCTCCCTGATTTGTAAGCACAAATAGCAAGTATAAATGAAGTCGATGTGAACTGTAAGTGCTCAGAGCTTCTCAGTGCAAGGCTGTTGTTTGCACCCACAAATTAGACGATATGAAATCAAATCCTACTATTCGCAGTGTCAGTTGATTGCAGGATTGATGTGGGAGCTAAGATGAAGTCCCTCTAAAAATGTGACCCTTGAGGCTTCCTTGTGCTTTTCCAATAAACACAGTATTTGTCACGCACCGTTGGCTAATCTGTCTGATTTGCCATCTTCAGCAGTGGATGGTATCTATCCGTTGCTTCTTATTTAAAAAAAAAATAAATTAAAAAATGGGGAAACAAAACATAAGTCTGTGAGGGTACAGAGAAGTTGCTTGCAGGAAGCTAAGGGGTGATTTTATAGCGTTCAGCCCTGTATATCCTGTTGCCCGACAATAAATATCAGCTATGAAAGTTAGCTCACAGGTTCTAGGACATGAAGTGGGCAAGAAACTCACCCTGTCTCATTCCCTTTCCTTTCCTCACCATGCTTGGGTCTCTGGAGTACGTGTTCCTCAGGCAAAGGCTGTCACCCGTGACATCTCTGTACATTTACGGTCCCCATCTGAATGTGTCCGGGTGGCGACAGAAATTGTAGTGGTAAATTGCTGCATAATCTCTGTGCTGCCTTGTGCGCTTCTTAAAAAAGCAGTGTGGAATGTTTTATGTAGTCCCACTGTTGGGTTATAGGTCAAACTCAAATCCAGTAATATTTTTCATAGCGTTTGAGCCTCTTGCACTTTGGACCAAAAGGTAATCATTTACTACTGGCTATCCAAAATTTTATCTCTATATATATCTTGGGGGTTTCCTAATATACACTTAGTAGTTTGAACTCGACCATAATTACACCCTTATTATCTTCATAAGCTTTACTTATCTCATTATCAACTCCTTCCTATGTTGGAGGTCAGTAGTGTATCCCTTTTATTACCCATTTAATCCTTTTACCCAGTAGCTCTGTTCTCATTGATTCACTTACTATATTTCTCTGCAGCTAATATTTCTGACATTTCAGACTAACCTCTCCCCTTGCCTTTTACTCTGTCCAAAGTAATCTCTACCCCTATAGATTCTGAGTTCATTACCGCCTCTTTTAGAAGTACTGGAGGTCGCCATTAAAATCTTTATGATTTTGCCTTTAGAGCCGTGCGCTGTCACGGCGCTGCAGTTTGTTGGGGCTGCCTGTCCTTAGCACAGGATCTAACTGGGGGAGACTATCATAATGTGTATTATTTGCAAAGAGATATATCAAGACTGCTGTGGTGATGACAATAAAAAAAAAAGGAACCCATTCCCGTAACAGCAGCAAAACTACTCTGAAATTACCATTCTTATAACACACTATTTTTGCTCATTTATTTTATATCAGATATCTTTGCTGCTGGATACTACATTTTTTAGAAATAACATTTATCGATTTTACTCTCCCTTTGAGATATAATTAACATTTTAGACACTTTGTTTTCTTATTCCCTTTCCATCATATTGTCATTCACACGTGATCACTTCCAATGTGAATTCTCGTTTGTATTTCTTACTGGGGTTGTCTCTGCAGACAAGAACTTCTGTGGGGGAAAGAGTTTAATTTTGAAAAATCTTGCAACTACTTTCCCAAAGAAATTATTTCCTGCACGCTAACTTGAAGTATCATTAAATTATAATACTATTTTTTTAATGACCCTCTCTTTTATTATTTTTTTTGATAAGGTGGCAGTTCCTTAGGCATGCCGAGTGTACTTCAGCTCTTGGCAGCCTTAAGCATACAGCTGAATGCATGCTAAGTCTAGCAAGGATAATTACACCAGCTGTGACCTTTTTGAACACGTATTTGGGCCAAAGCAGTTTTCAGTCACTTCTGATTCACTTAGAGCTTACTTGAATTTGCTTTCTGTAAATTTCAAATATTACCTTCCTGTTGCCGTGGTTAAACATGTAGTACATCTGTGTGTCATCAGAGGTTTTATCATTTGATATTTGTTCCTCTTTATGGTGTCTGGTGGCTTTGAGGAAGTTTTACAGGACATTTGGCCACATGTTTGTTGTCGCTTTGGGCTCAGGTGGCCGTACCAGGCTGGGAAAGGTGTCCCCGGAGGTGGGCACTGCGTTCCTGCCCTTGGGCCAAGGAGGCACGGAGTCCACTCATGGTGCTTCAGCAGCTCAGTGATTCCTGTTCTAATGCTGTGTGCCATATGACTCAGCTCTTAGGAGAATAAAGGGAAGATGAAAATGAATAGAGATGACAAATTAGAGTCTCCTTGGATCCAGAGTGGCGTTTTGGATCTAAATGATTTTTACATCTGTAATGCTACCTGTTTGGCTCTAGTTTATTATTAAAGGACAGTTGCTTAATTAAGGTAGCTTTATTCAAGAAAAAATGTCCTGCAATTTATTTAACAGAACTTTTACTTCTGCTTTAGAGGTACACTCCCTGGATAGTAGGATCAGTTAATGCAGCATTATTATTAATTAAATCTAATGAGTGAGAGATCGGTGCAGACTTACCAGAAAGTTCATGAGAACAATTTTTAGTTATTTATGAGTACCTGAGTACCTCCTTTTTATAATTCTTATGCTCAGAAGAGATATATAGTTATATTTCACCTTTAGAGTTCCTTCTTTGCACTAGATAACCTTTTTTGGCTTCTGTGCTACAGAGCAGGCAGAGTTGGCAGCATTCATTTACCGGAGTTGGTAGCTTTCCACCAAACAATTTCACTGTTGACCAAACAATACGCTGGTTTATATCAGAAGGGTATTCTTACTGTGAAATCCAAGTAACTGTCATGGTTGGGACATAGAACTTCAGATTGCTGAAAAGATGCTGGGCTTCAAAGGGCTCTGTAGCCTATCAGTAGCCCTTCTAGAAAGCTACAGTTGAGCTGTAGCCATGGTTTCCACCACTGCTGCTCGTGTGCTGAATGCAGTGGGGTTTTGTGGGACTGAGTTTCTTCCAAAGAAGGCAAGCAGGGGTAATCCTGATGTTGGATAAACTATATCTAAGAGGATTGAAGAGGTGACACTTGTATCCTCTCTGATCATTCACTTCTGGTTAAGACTAGGGAGGGGGCTATATTACTCTGAATGCACCAGCTTTACATCAAGTCTAATTGGGACTGGGCAAGCAAGCTGCTTCCCTTCAAAAGTCCATTTTGGGGACACTTGTGACTACCAAATGGACTCTTGTAACATCAGTATGGCGTGGTTGCATCAGGAAACAGTGCAGCCCAAATAGAGTAGATTTAGAGCAAAGCAGTTGCTGCTGAGGACCCACCATCCACACAGCAGTAATCTCAAGGGATTTTGCGCCTGAATAGCTTTAATCTGGCCCTGTTGAGTGCATGTCTCTTGGTGCTGGGAGTACACTGCGTGCCCCTGGAGCATATCTTCCAGGGTTGTTTCATCCTAACGTTTACATCCTCAGAGACCGCTCTGTGATGTGAACCAAATCAGTGGGGATGATCAAGAGGTGTAGTCCAACACTGCACCGCTGATCTGCAATAAAACACTAACACACAAGCACCCTCTACATTTTGCAGCAGGAACAAAGCTTAGAAAGTGCTTTTAAAACAACCCACAGCCTACACGCATCCGTCTCACCTAAAACCTCCTCTCCGTCTCTGATAAGTCACTTGTGTTCAGATCCAACTCATCTAATACCACCTGTCTCCTGTTAAGCCTTGCTGATATTTTTTTGTCTTTGAGTTCCCTGGCTGCGAGCTTGGCCAGAGCTACTTCTGCTGCTCGGCGGGGGCTCGAGGTGGAGTCTGCGATCCAATTACCCCGGCCTTGTCTCCAAACAGCCCTTAAGTGGTTGCTGAAGGATGGTTCATCTTAAATCATTCTTTCTGTCAGCTTTTTTGCTCTACACCAGACTCTGGTTTGTTTAAGCCAATCCAGTCACATATAAAACACTGACAGCACATGCTCAACATGCTGGTAATAAAGAGGGCATCCTTTCAACAGCTTGTCTGCTTCAGCAATCCTTATTTTTGTGTATTGCTCTTTCCTCTGAGATCTTGCAGGTAGGGATTTGGCTCGCAGGGAGACATTAGGCTGAACATTCCTGTAAATCCCACCCTAACTATGCATTTGGCATAAGCGCGTTGTTTTAAAATATGGTAAAAGCAAATAGGTGGGATGTAATATCCCATTAGCTAATAATGCACGCTCCACTGAGCTGGATTCATTTTCCACGCAGATTATATACAGTGCTACAGATATTGTGGCCAAATCATTCCTTGGTCCTACCATTTTAACACAGAGATGGACTCTGCCAGATCCCGTATGTGGAATTGGGACATGAAGACATGTCAATGCCCAGAAGATGTGTGAACCCCGCAGCAGCCACCCTGCTGTAGGCAATTTGACCCATCAATGCCACACAAAATAGCAGCATGGTAACAGCTCCAAGCAAAACTGCTTTTCACATTTGAGCAAAACAAATGCCCAGCATGAAGCAAATAACTTCAGGAACATGGATGCAGACAGGTTTGCACCCAAGAGACTGCAGTACAAAGGCCAAATGCTGCATTGATTTAGACGACGTGGAAAAAAAAGCAGAGTGAGGTTTTTTTGTTTGGGGTATTTTTTCCCTTTTAGGAGCAATATAAGCATCCCTACTGAGTAATAAGTGTGACCCAGTGTGTGCCATGTTTCAGGGTCCCCCTCCCTGACCCATCTTCTACTGGGATGATATAGAGAAGAAAGCCCAAAAACTCGGGCACTGGCTTTCCCATACAACATTTTCCTAAGCTTCAACGGTGTTTTAAAGCAAGCTGTACACTTCCCCCATACGTGATCTGACCTGCGCAGCCTCTGCTGCGGGGCTGTCGCCAGGTGAGGACCAGGAGCAGCATCACCTTGCACCCAGACGATGTGCTGGGAGCCCGAGAGTTTCCTAGATGTTAGTGTTATAAGACATGATATCCTGAACATCTCTCTCACAAATATATCTTGGGATATATTCCTAAGAGTTTTTTTTTTCCTTGGAGAGAATCCAAGGCTCGTTCTTTTAGGCTATAAATTCTTCAGTGCAAGGATTTTTGTTTTCTTTTATGTCTCAAATGCACCTCGTGACACTGTACACTCAGTCCAAGCCAAGTAATATATTACCATATAAAAACATCATTTACATTCAATCAAGGTTCCTTTTAGTCTCTCTCAGAAAACTCAGACATCTGAAAACCAGAGAGGGGTAAATCACACAGCGCTGACTATCTGAAGGCCACCAGCTATAGACCTGGCAAAACCCAGCGCTCTGCCCTGTGACATCCCACCCACCTACAGTTCATGGTCCTTCAGTAGTACAACGGTGCTGCAGAGTTGGCCCATGTCAGAGTTAGAGTTCAGCTGGGGAATATGGCCCCGTGTGACAAATCAAGGCAAAAAATTACAGTGAGGAAACTTCTAAGGTATGAGTCCTGATGATCTTGTGAATTCCTGTAGTCTGCATAGTATTAAGGATCATTAAAATGAAAACATTCTGCCATTACAGCCAAGAAAGGAATCTATACCACTTATATGATAATACTTTGAAGCTACATAGAGGTTCATGAAATATGGATGTGCTTATATGCAACATACTCTAACTTAAATTTGTAATGCTAAGTAAAGTAACTACCTGCAAAACACACATTCCTTCAAAAACGTTCAAGCGGTGAAGGCTTAATTTGATTTACCATAGGTTAGCACTTTATTATTTTCCTGTTATTGTGACATTTTGGTGTGCTTGTTATGCAGAAATTCTGGCATCAGGTCTTCCAAGATATATATTGATAGATGGAAGGTCATTGAGGTTCAGCTCGGGGTCATTTTCTGCTTCTCCCTTTTCTTGACAGCTAAATTTTGTGTTAGATTCCTGTCTAAATCTTGGATTCTCTACTTTAGAAACTGCAACTAAATTATACATGTTCTATATTTGAACATGCACTACACATGCAGATATGTGGGATTATTAGTATTTGATAATTATATTTTTACGGTTTAATGATTTTACATGCTCACTTCAACAACCGCATATACAATACAGTATCCAAATATACAGAAAATTAATTTCCACTGCAAAGAGTTTACAAACTAAGGCTACACACGTTTAGCTTTGCACACTGTAGACTTCAGTGAAACCTCTTCCGGCATGTGAAGGTCAGCATGGGTATAAACCTTTATGGGTCTGCAGCCTAGAGTCTAAATGCACTAAATGAAAGAAGGAGGTGAACGTAATGAGAGAATAAAAAAATACATCCTGAACTCACAGAGGGTTAGGGCAAAGATTAAGAGACTCCGGATTTATCATTTTAGTATGAGTTTATATCGCTGAATTATGGCTTCAGGTTGCAACTGTTGTGAATTTTCAACTAAGCATACAAATTCACTGAAACAACCCAGAGTAAAATGCACTTTATTAGAAAATGAACTGTAGAAGATTTAATAAAAATAATGGTGCCTTAGCTATAAAAAGACTTCTTTCTTGCTCATTGGTACTATATAATTGCTTTAACATGTCATGTTTTTGGAAAAGGAAGGAAATACTGATGACTTGAATGATCAAGAGAGAACCGGACAGATCCTTCTGTGTTGGTGGACCCGACCCAAGGCACGCCAAGCGCTGCCGCTGGCATCCCCAGCCTTTGGCTCGCTTCCCTCGATGGCGGGAGCTGCAGCTCTAGGATGAACCTGCAATCCAGCCCCTGCTTAGTTAAACAGGCCGACAGTGCAAATGTTTAGCGCAAAATGCTACTTGTCCATGTGGATGTCCTGAGTACGGAGTATTAGGCTGAAAGGTCAGTCTTGTGGGGAACTGATGCGTTTTTAAGAATTAAACTTCAGTACTATTTCAAGATATATCGCCCAGCAGGGGCTGTATGTAGCACAGCTTGCAGTCGTTGGGCTGTCCCATGGATTTGGGGATGCTTAAAAAAGTGATGGTGAAGCCTTTGGCTCTTCCAGTTGCCCAGGGGACTTGGTGCCTGGAGAGTTAGTAATGGATGGACCGCGTGGGATGCTCAGCCTTGCTTTTGCTGATGCTTCTTTTCATTGCCAATAGGTGACATATTAAAGCTTTCAAAAATCGTATCTAGTTCTCAGTGGGGAGATTTTGTTGGGGGTGTCTGTTGGAGGACTAAACCCAAATCTCCCGTTGTTCCACCAGGACCCCGGGGCCAAGCCTTGCCTTAGCAGAGGGTGGTGTGTAATTGCACAGACAAGACCTGACAAGGGCAAATCAAAGATAAACTCTCTTCCTGCAGTTTGATACATTTATAAACACTTTTTTTTTCCTCTTTTCTTGCAGCATTTAGGACAAGTGTCTAACAGTCTATTTTTCCTTGGGTTTGTTTTTTGAAGTCTGTTTCTCCCCGGGAAGTTGAATGGATGAGCAAGAGTTTGATATTATCTGCCCCTTGCTGTGGAAAATGTCAAAGGCATGCCATGACAAATGCCACTGCTCTCCTGTTTCATAGGCAAGAGCATCAGTTGCCAGTCACACACAAACTGGTGGTGTATATTACCAGGGAAGTAAAGCTGGCTTTTACCCAAATCCACATTTGTGGAAGAAAAAAATGCCTGTGCATTCCTTTGTGGCAGAAATGAAAACCAAGATCAATGACTTACTCTTTTTAAGTCTTATGTGCAAGGTAAAACTACTCTTTCACTCTGTGATAATGTCAAGTGGAGAGAAATATACACCTAGTGAGGTCATGGTCAGTTCAGGAAAAATATGTTAAAGAATAAATTGCCTGCCTTTTTTCTCTGTGTGTGGTGGTGGTGTGGTGGTCTTTTTTTGTAAAGAAAAAGAAATTAAATGGATGATTACCGTACCTGGAATAAATATAACGAAAATGAAAAATGATGGGAAAATTTATCTATCTATTTTTAATCAATGCGATATTTCCACTGTTTGCTAGCTGGCTGTTCCAGCTCTTGGTGAAGGCAAACTGCTTCTGGCTTGCTCGACACATTGATTTAGATGTTGTCAGCTGCATTTTGCAGCACAGCCCCATAGGTTTCCTAGTATTTACGGCAGTGCGAGAGTGAAATATTCATGGAGCCGCTATGGAGAAACTGGAAACCAGGGGACACTGTGCTCTCGAGGGCAGGAGGGGGATTTCCCAGCTCAGATGTCTGGCAGGAGATGAGTGCGATTGCCCACATGTTATGAATGGTAGTTTCTTACTGGGGAAAACCAAGAAGCCATCCTGAAGGTGCTAATTGGGTGAGGATCCGTATCCAGGTCTTCCAGAGCTGTAACCACAGCAAAGAGCAGGTGGAGAACCATGGGGTGCAGCCCCCCAGCCAAAGCTGGGGAAGAGTCAGCTGCTGCCTTTGCCCCCTGTACCAGAGATGACCATGGCATAGGGCATGGGGCTGCCTTGGGAAGGGTTTGCCACCTCAGATGGCCCCATCAGAAATGGTGGGAGGTAGCGAGGATGCTGCTGGACACCGCTGATCCCGTACACGCAGAGCAGCACGTGCAGCTTGAAGTGGCAGCTGCTCCAACAGCTCCCTAAAGGCCAACTTGCCCACCCCTGGCTGTGATTTTAGTTCATGAAGAATGGGGAAATATGAGAACAAATGAGGTAATAATGTTTTGAACAAGTAGATAACAGTTACCAGTAATCCTGAAACTTCAGTCCCTGCCAAAGTAACATAGGAAATATTGAGATGATAAAATCTGTAAGTACCTTGAAACCCATTTAAAGGGTAGAAGGCCTAAACTCTCATATTTGGGATAGTTTTTACAAGTCTCACATTCAGAGCCTGAATTTCTGATTTTTGCTGCCTTTTGGCTTGACTGCCTGGTAGGGCGACTGCAAAATAACTCATCTTACCAACTCCACAGGCACCATTTGACTTTCTAATGTTTTGCAGTAACTTTCTGTGTGGACAGTTCTTCTGCGCTGAGCACCTTTTCATTTAAATTTATCTGTTTCCAGAGTGAACTAAGAAAGTCAGAAGCTAATTCAGGGGGGGCGGGGATCAAAACTTGGAAAGCCCACAGCTGAGGATTTGCACAGGAACAGCTTTTCTGCTTTGACTTCACATCCATCCATAATCTGCATTTACTGTCCCATGTAAACAAGCACTGCTTCTTAATAAGAGTTTCTATGTTAAGTAATATTGTGGGATAAGTAATCCAAGTTCTTTTTCCTTTATATATAAACCTTGATCTTACCTTTAGTTTGTGTAACCTTGTACTTAACTTAGACTTTTAAGTAATTTATTAAAATCACCGTTGGACAAGATATCCCTTCTTGGTCCTAGCACATAGCACAATATTCCAGTCTGGGGATCCTAACTGCTGCTGCAAAATACATAATAGGTAATAGGTGGCTGAAATGAACACTTTGCTTTCTGCATGTAGATCTGTTCTTCCAGCCTTGTGCACCCAAGGTTGAAATTTGGATCCCTCAGAGAGGAGGTTTGCCAAACCATTGTTAGCTTGATTGCCTCTTTATTAAAATTACAAAACTGGTCATTGGAGGAAAGGCAGTGCTTATAATCCATCTACATTTCATAACAGGCCAACTCCAGAGCCTCACAAAATCCTACTTGGAAAAGAAGTGCAAAGGAAGCTGGCTGTGAGCATGATCACACCGAGCCCGTACTGGCTGAAGGACAAACACTTGTGTATGAATTTGGAAAGAAATAGTCATTAGGAGTACTTTGGGGATTGGTATTAAGCCTCATTTTATTTAATGAACTGAAAGATGGGGTAAACAGAAGATTAATGCAACGTTTTTCTAAGTTGTGAAGGGTTGTATCACTTTGTAAAAAAAAAAGAATAAATGGAGGAAAAAAAATATTGGGGGGGGAGGGGGAGGAGAGAGAAGCCTGGCCAACATGGTAAAATTCAGGTTGTCGCAATATGCAGTTAAAACAACTGCAAAAGAAATAATCTAGGAGGTAGATAATCAGCTGGGGGAGGAAAGGGGATTTAGGAAGCGGTAATGCCTTTAGGCAATTGTGGAAAGCAAAATGAGTATAATGTTGCCGTGCAGAGCAAGAGCGCAGAAAAGGCAACCCGGCGTAGTGCTCTATGTGTAAGTGTCACAGGTAGATGCCTCTTTAATGCCACAGAGGTGGGCACCATTAAAATATTGAGGACATTTTGTCCTGAAGGCTGGAATTTTCATAAATGCTTTGTACTTGCCAAAACCTGCTTCCAGCGAGGATCCTGGGAGTTTTGCCATTGATTTCAATGGGAGTAGGTTTGGGCCATTGCTGAGACCTTTCTAAAATTGACCCATAAAACACAAAAGACGCTGACAAGTTAATTTGCCTCAAAGGTAGGCAGCCAGGATGATTAGAGTGATTCATTTAAAAGGCAATATTAAAATAATTGACTACATGTTGGCTGCACGGATGTTTGGCTAGATAATTGCTTAACCATCAGTTATCTGTGGGTAGCACCAAAAACTGCGGTGCTAAACACAGATTGGGAAGGTCTAAAAGGGGGGGAACATCTGAAGTGAAAAAAAACTAAGCAAAATAATGGTTGAAATTCAAAGTCCTTCCCCAGAATGAAGGTCAGCTGAGGGCTACTCTTCAAATAGAAATGCTAGGTTTTAAAATACGGTGAACACAGCACACGGGATTATAATATAGCAGTGTCTAAGTGGACTTTTTCTTTTCTGGTCTCAATTATTCCATAGAAATTCATTGGATCTATATTTGCGAACAGGAGTTAGAATGTATTTTTGTGACTGACAACAAATATTTCTCATCCTAGATGCAAAGAAATAATTTCATTTGTTCTTGCATCTTTCTGAGTGTTTACCCTGCTGTTATTCTGCAATAATAGGGGTGTAAGAAGACATTAGAAGCTCAGTTTCTTTCATGAAGTGGCGACATTTGGGGACAAGAATATGCAAAGACACCCCCAAATCTGTGAAGAGCACTCGGTTGGTAGCTCCATGTTACAGTTCATGGGTGGAGAATATTGGACTGATCTCTGACAGATTTCCTCTAAAGAGATAATATCCCTCACGGAAAATAACTAGGTATGATTTGTCAGTACAGCTGAAACACTGTTTAGGAGAATCTGAATGCAGGTGTTTAATTTAGCTTTCATTTGGGGTCCGCTAATGGACACGTTGTTAAATATGGCATTTTACATTTCGCTGCGAACCGCACCACACTGCTGAAAACTTTTCAGGGCTGATTGTCATTAATGCCCACCGGTATGAAAGGGCTCTGCAGAAAATGATGCTCTTCCTGACACGAGATGAATGGTGTAAAACTGTATCAGATATTGCTTCCATCAAACCCATCACATAGAGGTTATCTGAGGACATCAGAGGGTAAATTCCTGCGTTTCATTAAGAACCAAACTAGGGTGGTATGCCACTAAGACATTGAAAATTGTTAAATCCAAGTATTCAGATGTCTTGCTTCCCAGATATCTACTTTTGGTTTATTATTTATCCTTATTTGATGTTACATATTTCATATCCTCACCCCAACCCTGATATAGTGAAATTTGCAATGCAAAAAAGGTCACTGTGTTACTACAAATGAAAAAATCGCTACTGAATTTGTTAGCCTTAATCTATGGTCTCGTCTGCAAAATATTTTATTCATAAATGTGTATCTGCAAATCTAAAGGTAGCATCTACATAAAATATAATAATAAACAGCTATACAAAAATATTGGAGGATAAAGAGGTGAAATAAATCTTTTCACTGATATTCTGAGTTAAAAAAAAAAAAACAACATTTTTCAGTCGGCTCTAATAAATGAATTTCTTGGCAGTGAGGTAAGCAACAGATTTAATGGGCTTGATGTATTTCAATGGAGATGCAGCAAGTTTGGGGATGAGGAAGAGGTAATCTGACCAAAAGATTCAGTATTGCCATGCTCAAGCACTTGAAGATTTTGGTTCCACTCCAAAAAGAAAGAAATAAATAAAAATTACTTTTCTTTCTTAAAAAAAAAGAATAAAAAGAGTTAGACAATGTTATTTACCTAATGGGTTCTGACACTTCAGGGTTGCATTCAACACTACTGATCATCTTTCGATGTTATTAAATAAATGCTGATATCCTTTCCTAATGCTAATGGTTTTCCTAATTTTTTTTCAATGTTGGACACTGGAGAGGAAAACAGCTTAGATATTGTCAGATATATGCTATTGCCAGAAAGCTGACAAAATGGAAGACTAATAGGAAAATGTGAAAATTGCAACTAGGGACAAATCATTCACGAACCATGAAAGATAGAGCAGGGGCAGACCACAGGCCGGGGAGATATTTGCCACAGGGACTGGTTTGGGCTGTTTGGGAAGGGCGGGATTTATGTGCTCCGGGGGAAATCCCTACTGCATCTTGGCCACAGAGGACTAGAGCTACAGCACCAACACTGTCATCACCGTGCGTTGGTCTAGAAGGTGAATGGCAAATGCACAATGATTTTACAAGGCTTTCGGCACAGCGCTATAGCCATACGTGCTTCTTTGGGTAAGAACTGCTGTCTAAATACCATAAGAGGTTTCCGTTCTTTGCAGTCGTTGAGGGATGTTTAGCACTGACTTGTATGTGCAAAAGTGATACTTTATTATAAGTCCTAAGCATTTGGAAACTAGTTAAACCTAATATAGAGTAGATTTTAAATTTTTAACTTTTAAAATTAATATAGTTCTAAACAGTTTTCTCTGAACTATGAAAAATCATGCATTTCTGCGCAGTCATAAAATCATAATCTGGCAAGTTTAAGATAGAATCCCATGACTCCAAGAGCAAAGACTTCATAAAAAAGCTTCAACAGTCTTAAGACTCGAAATACAGTCTCAAAAGCTGAAAGAGGAGGTTGGGCAACGCTAGTTACAGGTAATAATCTTTTCTTTTCAATTAAACTCGCCCTAAGTTTTTAAAGTGTGATCCCAAGTAAATTTGCGAGCAGTGGGAAGGTCCCTCGGTGCACGCAGGCTCCATTCACCCTGCGCAAGGCTGATGTTAGGAGATAGCACTAGGCTAGCACCAACCCAAGCTACTAATACCCATGTGGGGGTCAAATATGGATTTATACTCATGGAATTGCATATATCTTGTATAGGACATGTCCTATATGTGCTGCATGGTCAAAGCAGAACACTATATATTCCTGCAGTATTCCATGTGTGTACGTATATGTATAGATGAACACATGAATGATGGTGGAATGTATACATACAGTCATTAAAACATTTTAAAATTATAAAACAGTTTAGATGTTGCTCAAAAATAATTTTTGAGTGATTCCAGTGCTGGTGTATGAGGCAATACCCCCATCTCCTCCCCTACCCCTTTCCCACCAGCAACCTTTAAAATGCAACTCATCTATTCCAAAATCAAATTTACAGCTTGCTAAACTTTTTTTGTGTGTTCAGAATGCACTCTGAGAATGAATTTATCAGAAATAATTAATGTTTTTATAGCCGACGTTGATTGCTGCGGCATCACATTTCAGCACTGTATATAATTGCAAATCATTTCCTAGAGGTGTCATGCAAAAGCAGAAAGCAGAAGATGCCTTTTGGAGTAGTGTAGTGCCCATGGAATGTTAAGATTAATGCTTGTATAGAACAAGAATATTTGTAAAGATTCACTATCTTTTTTTTTTTCTTTCTAACCTTGTTGATGTCATGAATATCAATTTACATCCTTTTTTTTTTTTTTGAGATAATTTAACACTCCATTTAGTCATCCTTGGTAATGCAAATCATATCAATTCTGCTGCCAGACTACAAGGTGATCTCTGTTGTATCCCTTGGAAATGGGAGATCCATTTTTCTTCATTTATTTTTGTTAAAAGAAAAATCTTTCTTTTTAAGCCTTTTGATAAGAAACAATTGAGAATTCCAGGAATTTCAATCAGGGAGCAAAGTTGTAACCACTTGAAAGTATTACCTTTTACTCCTCGGTTTTGCTGTCTGCCTCTTCTCCCTCCTTCCCTCTCAGCCTATTTGCATAACATGATTAAGAGAGCAGTAATAATTACAGCCGCACCCGAGGAATGTACAAAGTATTGCGGATTCCTTGTAGGAAGCAGCAGTGCTGCCCTGTGCCTTTTCAAACCGTGTGAAAGAGCATCTGGTGTCTTGGCTAACTCCCAGGTCTACCTGAAATGTCCTAAAGTCTCCTCTTTGCGCTACTGTGGGTCACGCGTGGGAAGTCCTCTCCCACCCCCTGTGGAGCTGCCTGGTCTCTCACATCATCATCAAAACCGTCAAAGGCATTCACCTCCTCCAGGGCAACGTGGTCCCCTCAGTGTTTCATTCTTCTGAACCATAGTTCATGTTAATACAGAGCCATAAGATATTAAACACTATGAGGGGACCATTTTTTCAAACAGAAATCAATGGGAAAAACTTAAGAAGCTATGTGGAGAGTTTGTTCTTTTACTTTGGTTGTTTTTATAATTTTTGTATCGTATGCTTTTTCATACTTGTGATTCTTGCTGATAACATCAGTTGCAGATATTTTGTGTGTCTGTGTGTATTCAGTTGATGCCTCAGGCTTGCCCTACCGTTAAAGGCTACTGAGGCACATAATACCTTAGAATGAGGACATTCAATATGGAAATTCAATATTGTATTGTACTTCTGCTAACCAGGATCAATTAATCCAATAATCATCATTGCTCGAGGCCTCTGAGGTCCTTTCCAGCCTCACAGCAGCTCCATGAAACGGGAGGTGTCAGGGCAGGGCTCGCTCATCAAAGCACCGGAACAAACTCCTCCTGCCCTGCAGAGCTGCGGCGGGACAGCAGCACGTGTTGCGTAGTGCCTTCCAACCTTCTGAATATGTACCTGGTCATAGTAAAGGTGCAAAAATTTTTTTCTGTTTATTTTCATTGCACAAATACTAAAATGAGAGCTGAATACATGCTGTCAATGAGGAAAGACCTCAAGGACTTGTACCTTTATGGCATACACCTCGTAAAAATATATTCAGTATTTCAGAGGGGGAAAGAATGTATATCCATGAGAAAGCAGGATTTTTTTTCCTATTGTATATGTCCAGGAGCCAAAAGAACCACAAAACCCTTTGACTGTGCCTTCAAGCCAAATATGGGGTTTTTTTTCCTTCTAGATGGGGTTTTTTCTTCTAGAAAAGATTATCTATTGCAGTTGATCTGGAACGGGCTTGCACCCAGATACAGGTTAAGGACTGACACACGTGGTACCATATTGATGAAGATACCATATAAGAAACATATTGATGTTTCTGGCCAGCACACAAGGCAGGTTGCCACAAAGCAGAGAGGTTCTGCAAACACTTCAGAAAACACAAAATCCAGAAAGAAAGTAGAGCACATCAGAGCTGAGTAACAAACTGGAAACAGAAAACCTTCCCCCGCTTCTGCAGGAAGGCCCGGAGGAGATGAGCTCCTGGGGACTATCCAAAAACTCTTCCGTCCTGCAGCGTCTGGTCGTGTTGGTGATGCAAGCTGGGGTGGCCCAGGCTGCAGGGACCTCCCAGGTCCCTCTTGAGCCGTGCACCAGGGCTGAGGGGAGGAGGAGGAGGAAAGTGAGGCCAAAGACCTATTGCATAAAGAGTAATGGGTTCTTGGCTTCTCGTGGTGAATAATGGGGGATTTTTTTAATCAAATAGGTTCATGATTTCTTTTTCAATTTATCTTTTGGTAGGTCTTTTTTATTCTTTAGCGATTCACTGGTTGAGCACTACTGCATAAAGACAGGTCAGGTTAGTTCGCTGAATGAAATGCTTACGATGGGAAATTGGCTTTCCTGGAGAATGACTGTCCTTTGATTCCTGTGCGAGTATCTTCCTGAGAAATTCGCTGTGAAGAGCTGTACATCCAATTGTTTCCCTTTCAAGTGAGTGAATTTTTATGGGGACATAGACCTGGAAGCACATTTCTGCATAAGAAATGGGGTGTGCGGAGAGAGGGGGCAGCTGCCGTCTCCCCCTTCTGCGAGTCAGCATTGTCTGTCTGCAGAAGAAATGCCTTGCCAAGGCTTCACATGAAAATAGTACGGGGCAAAGCATCCGTTTATTAATAAAAAATAAAAAGTCTAACTGTCTACTGAGATATTAGCAGAAATCACTTTCTTGGGCCATATCCGGGGGGGTTAATCTGGGGACACTTTTGACACAAATCTTTGGCTGAAAGCTTTTGCTTTTATAAAATAATGGCACGGGTGAAATTCTAATTTCACTCAGGCAGAAATGGCTGAGAAATTTTCACTCTAGAGGAAAAGATAGCAAAAATATTCTTTTAAAATTCTTGTTTCCATGGTTTAAAAGCTGTAATTATTTTAAATGCTTAATGGTAGCTCAGTATCTATATTGGTGACTATTCACTGCTGTTTGCCCTGTAAATTTATCCTATTAGTACACGTGTGTGAGAGTGTGCATTTATGTATGTTTAAAATACATATGGTATGGAAAAAAATATATATTTATCCATTAGAAGTTACTTGTTCTTCTGTCTTTTGAAATGTCTCGCTGCCAGCTGCCTGTATCAAAGGAAGTGAACAGCTGAAACATTACAGCAGTCTAATTTTATGTCTGTTTATCAGGCACTGCTGCTTTGCCGTATAATTTCTGAAAGAGTTTATTGTCCACTAGGGCTCTTTTAAAGGGAGGCTTGGATATCGGGAACCTTAAAAGTGATGAAACTTAAATGCAAATCCATTTACCTTTTCTCCCATGCAGTACATTCTACTACCTCCCCTCTGAAATGCAGAAGATAACTGTCGTGGTACTCTATTTTTTAATCCAATGTTGACTATTTTGCACTAACTTTTTTATATTTCCTCTTTCCAAATAAGATGTAAATCGCAGGATACAGAAATCACCCAAAGGTGGTTGTTTATTCCAGGTAGAGTAGGATTTAACATAGCTTGGTCAGTGTTGCGCTGGTTATTCTACTTTCATTTCATCTTTGCTGGAGGGCCTATTCCTGAATAATGGTGATGTTCCTGGATTTGAAAACATAGCTATGGGAGAGGAGGTGCTGACAGGGAAAAGTGAAGATGGGTGTGAAATACCGAGGTGGGAAAAATATTTCTTCTTCAGACCAGCAGAGTAACAGATGTGTTTCTGGTCTGTCTTTTGACTCTTCATGACTAATCTCTACAATTAGAAATAAACACTGCGTCCTCAAGAAGACATTCAGTCCTTCATTCAGAAATGCCTTTAACAGTCTGTGTTTCGCTCTAAGCACATGCTCAGCTCTGAGCTTGCCCTTGCTGCTGCTGAGATCATGGCAAGCCACCTTCTTAAGTGTTTTTGAGTGATGGCAGAAATAAATATTCTGAGATGCTCAGCTTTGTTGGAAAAAAAACTTCTACCTGACTGGGGGATTTACATAATCAGTTCCTAGGGCCATCTTTTCAGTTTTAACAACATTAATTAGGAAAAAGAGGATCAATAGTAGAGCTTGTCTGTGTTCATGATGGTTGGTGGGGCTATTTGCATACGAGGTGGTCTTTAGGCTCAGGCCAGATGAGCGGATGTTGCTTTCTACCTACTCAGCTCTTTTTAGGCGTGTTTTGCAAATGGTCTTCCATCTTTTGCATCACCTCCGTGGTGCTTTTAATAGTGAGCCTCATCACAGGCAACCTTTTTGCGCGGTCATGGGAATGTGCTGAGGCAAGCAAAACACTGTATATCTACCCAAAGCACTGTTCTTTTCCTACCAGGTAGCTGCAAGTGTAGACTTGACGCTTCATAAAATTCTGACATCCTGGAAAGGGAGTCCTAGATCTGTTTTATACGCTGTAGTAAAGGTGATCTTCGGAAATTGTTTGTTGAATAACTCCGCAGTCTGCTGTACATCATCTTTATTGATGATAAGGAAGATGTCATCAGTATGGCTTGCCTTGGAGAGGAAGGCGGCGAGACATTGAGTTGGCTGAAAACATGATATTCCGCGTTAAAGACTTCAGTGGCTATTGTGGAAAGAAAATGTTCACGCTGGTACTCCTGGGTGTATCGGCTGCGAAGTATATCAACATCCCCCAATGCCGTACAGGCCAGCGGCACATAACTCTGCAGCTTTGCAACTTCCAGGAGGGTCCTCTGCTCTTGTATTAAGGCTTCTTATTTTTCAGTGCCATTTGGTGGTAGTTTGCTGTGAATTACTGACTCCCGTTAGCAGTCCAGCCATGGGGATGGACGCGTGCAGGTCTTTAACCTTCAAGCTCAGAATTGTGCCCCTGCCTGCTAAATACGGTTAGGGTGTTTTTTATGATAGCTACAAATTGTAGACTATTAGGGGAGAATGATTGGTTTTATGAGCGAAGCAGGATCTCTCTCATCTACTGTATGTGCTGGGTCGTAAAGGGGTCACCTATCTCGTGTGGGATTTAAGTGGGCAACTGCCCGCTATGCTGCTGAGAGCAGAAAACCATTACAGGATATTATGAGAAGCAGTTTACAGATTAAATTGTAAAACGTACACTGCTACTAACCAAGAGTACTTTGCAAATTGTCTCTCTCCTAAATCAGTTTGTGTCCACTAAAATCACACAAAACAATTAAAACCGAATCGTTATCAAGGCAAATGCCTTCTTTCCCCTTCAGATGGGTCTTTAAAACTCTTTATAGAGCTTTTTCTCCTGGAGTTTTCCACCTTCAGAGGAAAAGTATTTTCTTATCTCTGGGCATGATGGATATACGTACATACCAGATTTTTCGTGTTTCTATAGATCTCTGGGGTTACAACCTTAGTACCAAGACTTGAACACAGCTGTTTTATGCTTGTGAAAGGCATCGTAACACAAGATCATCTGCAAGTAGGAAAATAAGGACTTAATGACTCCACAGGTCACCATTCTGTCTTATTATTTAGTACTTGAGCTCATAACTGCAATTCCTGTCTATCCCAGACAGTCTTGTGTGCTCTGTACTGTTAAATCCTGTAAGTTTTCTCCCTTTAGATATAATGCGACAGAGGCATCCCTGAGCCTGGAGCCTTTTAGAAGCTCCTGTTAGAGAGCAGCTGCCATAACCGCACTCACACATCTCGGCTATTTTCATCTTTTCCTTTGGGTAACTCTGGGAAGAAAGCGTACTTGAATCCTGAGAGCCCACAGCATTTTTCATACCTGCATTTCATTTAATATCCAGTACTTTCTGGAGACATTTGCTTTCAGAGTCGTTTTCCTCCTATTTGTAGTTTTGATGGATTTTCAGCTTTTCCCATCCATTACTGAAAATGGGAATTAACCTTGAGTTTGAAGATTCATAGTCCGGTCATTACAATATCCACAGCTTAGAGATCAGTCTTGTGTGAGTGGGTGAAGGCAGCTGTTTGCATCCCAATACATGACAATATTTTCCTCTACCAGTTGCCACTGGCTGCCAAAATAGGTTGAATGATGTGTGCCCCATTTGCCTTTTCCTTACAATGTAAGGACTGAATTGAGGGTAACTTTCATGAGATTTGGGGTTTCTTAGTGAGGTCTTTTTTGTGACACTGTTTGTTCTTTCGGTCTTTCCTTGAGTGCTATGTCCATAATGACCCATGGTTAGACCACACAGTGCCCTTCCAGATCTCCCCACAGAGCGAGCCACAGTGCTCTACAAAAATACACCCTCTAACTTTTCTGCTTAACACCCTGCTCAAAGAAGTACGGTATTCCTTCCCACACACCCCCTGGCTGCTGGTGCCCACCATGTCAAAAGATCAGAGAGGATGACCGAAACTTCTGCTGTCAGTATTCAAAATTTCCAAAATCCAGAGAAGTTGCAATTACCACTCGAGTGGGACACCAGGGATTTCTTGAGATCCAGCATGTGTGAGCCCTGGATAGACAGCAGTGTCCGAAAATGGGAGCTATTCCCCGTAGTGGAAACTGAGGATGTCCCAGTGAGTGTAGCAGGAGCTTCGTCCATGCTGCTGATGGACCTGCTGCAGTTGAAGAGATGCAGACTGGGCAGAGCTGCCACAGAAGGCTGCCCACTGCTGTCAGCAGCGATTAAAAAAATTAAAAAGGTGAAAACTTATGGCAGCACTTAGTAAGTCCCAGGTTATTTGCTCGGTGTATTAAGAGACCTGTGTGTCAGATTTTATATCGGTGCGTGCACCAGAAGCATATTTAATGTGCTGCACACAAAGCGGTGATATTCTCTATTTAATAAATGTGTGTGCGCGTGAGTATTGATGTACGGCACTCGGTGGTGCGAGGAGCAGCCTTTTTTTTTTTGCAAATGAGGCCACCTGTTCCTCCTTCCCTGATTTGACAGGTTTTAGTCTCTTCACTGCAAGTGGGCGGACAGTTGGATTTGATTTACTGGATACTTTCCTCTAGTGTGATTGCAGCATAATTATATCGATAATCAGCTCCGTTTGTGGTCAAAATGTTCTCGCCCATACACACACTCACACACACACACACACAGACATCCCAGATCGTAACACATTTAGAAAATATGTCCCGTTTTTTGTTCAGAATGGTTAGGTTATGTGATAAATATAGATTGATTTTTAAGAGCTCGTAGCTGTGACTCAATCGACCAAGTGTGTGTGGTACACGATAAAATTTACAGTTACGCTTTGTAGGTATTTCATCAGGTAAGACTGGTCCTTGTTAGAGAAGTGCAAAAAATTGGATAATTGATTTTTCTTTTCTTATTTTGATTTGCAGGTTCGCCTAAAGACTAAAACTGTGGAGGGGGGGGTGTCATGCTACACAAGCAAAGATTATACTTTCTTTTTTTGCCAAAAAGAGTGATCAAAAATCATTTTGGAGAACAAACAGTTTCTCACTCATCTGAAAATAAAAATTCTTCTTTTTGTTTAGGCTTTGTATGTTTTTGTTGGTTTTGAGCTTCAAAAAATATAAAGGTAGATATAATTAGAAACACCATTTCATTTTTAATAAGTACTGTTGAAAAGATTTTTTTTCAAGTTTTTTGTTGGTGTTTTTTTTTTATGTAGGGTTGGTTTTAGTTTTTATTATTTTTAAACAGTTGCGATGTTTGATGCACACTCATGGATTATCAACTGACCTAGGGAAAAAATTGTTCCAAGCACTTGGTCTGGCTTTTAAACACAGAGTGGTTTGGCATCAATCTCCACGCAGTGTGTGTCTTTTAAAGTATACTTAAAGAAAACACAGGTGCTTAATGCATTAGAAATCGGGAGGAATCTGGAATGGGTGTGTGCTGGATTGGTTATACCCATAATGTCAGCAGCAAAGCAAAGACCCGAATGTGTGCTGGGATCTGAAGCTGAGCAGCGGGCGAGGCATGGAGCGTTACCCCGCCGCCGGTGTCATCATAAACGAGCTTTTAGTGGTTTTTTCTGCACTTCTTTCCACACCACTTTAGATGCTGCCTGTGGACGAAGGTGAGGATGAGCGGTGGCTCCCACAGCAGCCTCTAGGCAGGGCTAACCTGGCCGAGTCCCTACTGGAGGCACCCCTTGTCATCCTGCAGGCATGGATGGACCTGCCAGCTGGCAGCAGTGGAGGCAGCACATTTCCTATGTTCTCCATGTGCTCGGCTTTGGGTTCCCACCTTTGAACCTCCAGCAATGCTCATACAAAACTCTTCTGTTGAAGGGGTTTTTTTTGACCAAAAAAAAGCCATTCTTGTTGAAAGTTTGAATAATCAAAGCAGGGCACCCCCACTGCCCACGCTGGACCTGTTCTGGATAAACAGGCAATGTCGGGACTGTAGGTCCAGTCCCTGCCCACAGGCACAAAGTTAAATAGACCCTCTCCAACTTGCACATCTATTGTAACTTCATCGGGACTGACAGTTTCTCAGTGATTATAGTATTTCTCTTTCTGTCCGGCTGCTACAAAAGCTCTTTACTGCAATGTATCCCTTGCCTTTACAATGTTCTATGATGGCCAAGCTGTGTGGAGCCAAGTGTGCGGATGCCAGAGGTCACTCCACTGCCTGGTGCAATGCACGCCATTCTGCAGGACCGGGACAGACCAGTGGTCATTTCGTCTTTGACAGCACGAAAAAAAGGGAATCTCTCAACCTTAATCGTTGTAGCAAAGGCTCCCTCTGCCTTCAGCTCTGCATCTCTCCCTGCAAGGAAATGCCAGGCTGCAGGGGAGGGGATCTCTTTCTCACCAGGAAAGTCTTCATGAGCCTTCTTGGCTCACTCCCACAGCCTGGCAGATCTGGAGCCAAAGCGAGTTACAATTGCCTTGATTTTTTTTTTTCAGGCTCAAATGAATGGCCTGGCATAAAAATGAGCAGAAGGAAGTAATGAGGAACAATGGTGCTAGTTTTAGCGGCTGGCCAAAGCCAAGGTAGCAGAAGATGCTCCAGATTAAGTTGTGGCTTTGCCCTGTCCTGTATTGAGCAAGGTATGGAAAATCAGTCCTGGGCAAATTCCTCACGTTGTGCCTCAGGTTTGAAAGCATTTAGTACAGAAAATAAATCCTAGTTACCTGGAGTTTATACTGTCTTTCTACTCTCTTCTCCCAACCCTCGTCCTTCCTGCTTCATGGGCGATATCCCAAAATACCTCCCTCAGTGAGGTGATGGCACCAATGTCTGTGACACTTCTGAGGCTTGTGACATCACCACCCAGAACGTTTCCAGTAAATGAGGCAGGGAGAGGACGGTTTGCCAAAGTGGAAAATTCAATTTTATTGTTGACTACACTGAAACCTGGATGTTATAGAGTTCGAGTTTTGCCTTTGTGTTCTTCCTCTTGAAGGTAATTTTATGTTGTGCATCGCAGTCCACCATCAAACACCACCGATAATCTGACAAATCTGACACCTGTAATTAATGTCCTCACTGGTACCGTCCTGTATGTGATCACATATTGGGTAGGACAGAGAAATAATTCATCAGAGCAGTGGGAAAAGCTAGTTTCTTTATTTATATGCTGGGGGGAAAGGGTCAAAAGGAAACTTGGCAGGGAAGAATACCTAGTATCTTGCTCAGAAGTGATCTTAAAGATGACACACATCATTAATAACGTAAAAACCTATTTCTTATCAATTTTCTGGCAGTTGTGTATTCTCAAATAGACCAACCAAGAATTATAATATTTGTTTTGTTTTGTGAACAGAAAAAATTTTAGCTCAGAAAAACCCACAAAAGAATCCTTCCCCAATCCACATGGAAAGTGTCTCAAGATCTTAAAAGCATCTTTAAATAAAATGCATTGTGAAATATGGCTGTTCAAAGATGCTCATCATTTTTTTACATATAAAAAGCTAGAAACTATTTGCAGAGACAGAATTGTCTGGCTTAAAGTCACGTTTTTGGTGGTAAGGGGACCAAAATTCATCAGAGTCTAGTTATAAGTCAAGTCTTCAATTAGTGTTTTGTTATTCTAAAAATAATGGAAAACTCTAGGAAGGCTGGAGAGTATTTAGTGTGTGCATGCAAGTGTGTGTATTTATGTGGGTATTTAATAGGGGTAGGTCTTTATCTTTAAAATTCCTATTTGAGTAGAGATTTAACTAGACCTTTGCCTTCTTCATGCTGTGAAGAAGGAGTGTGTTAGCATTTTATTGGTGAAACGTGTGCATTCAAAGCAGACCATGGCATTTAAAATCCCTTGGGAACCTTGTTTGATCATTTTCTCCCTGATAATGTTTGTGTTGCTCTTGTGTGGCTCTCTTGTTGTTGTTTCCTTACTATGACTGTGATTTTATCTACTCACCAAACAAATTGTTTTATCTATTTTTAGCAACCTGTGCCAGAGAATTTATTTATTAAGATAATTGGTCCAGAGAAAGGAAGAGCAGGAGATTTCCCCTCTAGACAGCTGAACTTTAGTTAAACTTAAATGAAATCACGGAAAGGGAAAGGCTTTTTTTCTGTTTCGTTTTCTGCCAGAGCTGGGGGTGGGCATCAATTCTCGCCCCCTCCAGCCTTGCTTCTGCATGTGTCACCCTTCCTCCTGCACCCCAATTGATGCGCTGCAGGGTACACCTCTGGGAAGAAGTGAGTGTCTGCAATGGGTGGAAGTGGATGGACACTGAGGATGGTTAAACTACAAGGGTAGACCAGATCCATGGTCCATGCTGTTTCACTTGGTCGTAGCGGCCATAAATGAATGAGTAAAAGTGTTTGCTTCATTTCTCATAAGGAATGATAACTGTGGCCCATCCACCTCCACCTACAGAGATTCATTAATCATTGATGTCTTCTGCTGGATATGACTGATGGTATCCAAAATTCAAATTGTGTGGCCCTGGAGAGCTGCAGCTTTTTAAAATAAGGGCAGATTCTTCCAGTTTTTCCTATGTTTTCCTACTTAAAATCACTATTTCTGCATCTGAGACTCTCTGGCATTGATGTCTACGTGCTGTAGTCCAGCCTGGAACAAGAATTCAAGGCAAACCCTACTTCTAGCTTCAATGCTTAGCTTCCATCTCTAACATACAGCCAGATCTTTCATTGCAGCCTTCCCTCTCTCCTTCCTGGTAGCTATTGTGGTTGTTATGATCCTCTCTAAGAAGAGTCTGTCTCACATGAGGTACCACATGAAGTGTAATATCTAAGCACAATAGCATCAGCTAAGAAAAGAGCTGCAGAACTGAAATGTTTTCCTGTCACTTGTTTTAGAGTGCTATGTTGTTACTGTTGTGTTATGTGTAAAGCAAATCGGAAGAACAGACCGTGGGAAACTTCTTCTTGGTAGTATTCTTCCAGCTGTAACATAGCAAAGAAAAATTGCCAAAAGCTCTATCCATGCTCTGAGTTTAATATTAAAGAGGAGGTTATTTTTAGAAGTTTTACCCAGAAAGTGCAAACTTTAGCAGCGCAGCAGTGCGCTAGCGGATTGACCGTGTACTTTGGAAAGCCCTTTTGGTGGTAAGTGCAGATGAATGTGTCCTTGGTGAACCTCTGTGCTCAGCCAAAGCCTCCGCAGCTGGAGTCAGGCAGCAACGAGCAGCTCTGTTCTGCTTACAAATCGTGTGTAGCATTTAAAGAAACTGTGGGCTTTCTGAAGAAAACATACGGGGATGTTATCCTGTCTGGCGATCACGCCAATTTTTCCATTTGCGTTGTTTTTTGACTCAATGCTCACCGGCATTCCCTGAGCAGCAGCGCCGGGCACAGGCACAGCGCTGCCCCAGGGACAGTGACACAGAGGGTGACACAATGCCTCTCTCAGCACAGCCCAGACGGAGCAGGCTGAATATTTCCCAAGGCATGGACAGCCCAACAAGCCACAGGAGCAGTGCAGGGGGAACCCATGCCACAGCACCTCCACGTGCGCTTAGCTCAGGTTGTATTCAGAGGTCCATATAGAAATGGTATAAACCATCATTTTGGGTTCTGCAGCTGGGATGCAGCTAGGGGAGGCAAGTTGGGATTTTTGGGAAAGCAATAGGAAGAAGGAGGTAGCAAAGCTAGGAGCGTGGTTCGTGGGTTTCTGTGATGCCTGGCAGCACAACGGTCACCAAACTCAGGAGCTCTGGAGAAAAAAAAGAGACATCGAAGAGCATGTGTCCGTACAGGATCTGTTTCTTCCCACTGTAGCATCCGGTCTAATAGAAGCCGATGCCTCAGCTTCCACCTTTGTCTCCAGCGAGGAAACACGAGTGTTAGCTGTGCTGAAATGCTGTGTCCTCATCTCGCTTGGGTGGCAGCCGCTGTTGTGTGACGTTGGCCTGTGCCGGCTGAACGCAGGTGAAAACCAGTCCGTCGTTGAGCAGATGTTGGGTCCCAAAAGTCTAAGAGCTGCTGACTACTTCAGAATTTAAGTTTGTCTTCACGGCAATATTGACGGAGCCAGTGCCAACCTAGAAATCTTCCCTAGCAAGAAATAGATTGCACCAAAAAAAGAGAAAAAGTTCTTTACTGATAAATTAAACTAGATTTCCAAGTGATTTTGGCAAAAGATATATGAAGATTTTTTGTACATTGCTGTTTTATCTGTTAGAGGGTGTGATTTTTAAAAATTTTTTTTTTCCTTCGCACTCCCGTGTGTCAGAGCTGGGCTAGCAAAAATTCAAATATAGCCCAAGCTTAAGAACGCAGGTTGTATTTTACCATATACTCCTCGGACTGGGAGCGTGGCACGTACAAGAGCACTTCACTTCCACGAGCAGCAGATGAAATGAAACACCCATTTGCTTTTCATGCACAGAAAGGGTAATAGCGGCTGGAGAAAGGAGATGACAATTTATTTTGAACACCAGTCGTTGGAGCAGAGTTAGGACTGGTCTATGGCTGTGCTGCACTCAGTGGGTTTTAGAGTGGCAATTTTGCCCCTCCGCCTGCCTAGGGATTGTCTGCAGCTTTGTGAAATGCATCTATATCAAAAAATGGTCTCAGGACAGTTTCTGGGACAGGTCCTCCAGCCTGTAATACCTTCCCTCCAACCCGGCAGTGTTCCCATCTGGAGCTGTGGGTTACACAAGCTGTGCTCTCCCGTTTGCTAACTGGAACCTGTTCAGTGTTGAATTGTTAATCCTGACTGTCCGTCAGGTTTCTCTCCTTTGTTTTTACAGGTCCTGATTCAGCAAGATATTAGCATGTATTTGAATTCAACCATGTGATCATTTCCACTGAAATATAACAAAAATAATAATAATAATAGATTTTTAAGAAACTACTTTCAGACTTAAAAGTGAAGTTATGCTTTATTGCCATAGCTGATCCCAACCTGAATGCTGGTGTCTGAGGCATACACCAAAAGGCTTTAATGGAGCCATAAACTTAATCTTAACAGTTTAGGACCCTTAATGAGTCAGATCTTAGGTTTCATGATTAGTCTTGAGTCAGGCAAAGCTCTCCCTGAGCTCTGCTGGAGCTTTGTCAAAACTTCAGGATCTTGTTCAGAAGGATTTCCCTCTTCCCTCCCTCTCCTCTGCCCACCATAACGCGCTGTCCCAGTGTGCTCACCATCCACCCCATCTTCACAATCCCTGCTCAGCTCACACTGCTGTTGGGAAGCTCACCAGCTTTAACCCACCCCTTCAGACCGAGGGGAAAAAAGAGAGGGCAAAAGGAAAGAAGGCAAGGCAGAGCTATGTATCCCATCATCTTTGGGAGCCCTGAGGCGTTTTGCCTCTGGTTTGCGTTGTTTGCCTCCTTGTGCTGAAGGCGCTTTGGGCAGGGACTCGGTCTCCTTCCCCGGTCCATCCCACCGGGCATACTCGCTGCAAGGAGCAATACGAATTCCAGATGGCACTTCCAAGGCTTTCTGGTCTGTTGCTAAACAAGCTGCAGCCCTAACCCCTAGCAAAGGGGCTCCTTCCAGACAGGCGCTGGGAGAAGACTCAGAGCAATCCAACTTTAAACGGCAACGCTGTTAAAGCAGCCGCTCCGTGCCTCAACTCAGGAAACGTGCACTTTAAAAATACATCAAATAGGTAAAAAATAAACCGCAGTGACTTCATGCTTCTGTTTGAGGACGGCGAAAGGCAATTAAAAATCATTAAAAGGCAAAACCAAATTCAGCTTATAAAGATATAAGCCAGTCGAGGGGGAAAGGTAACTGAACAGAGACCCTGAACAGAGATTTTGTTCAAAAGTTGCAGGAATCTGAACAGCAGGCGAGGTCCCCAGGCTGCCGTAGAGACAAAGAGACATGGGTGACCTTGGCCAAATCTCTGCTTTTGCTGGGTTTATGTTTTACCTGGACTGCCTTAGGTATTCAGGCTGCACACTCTTCCCAGCTGGGACTGTCACTGTGGATTCGCACGGTGCCAAGCAGGAAAGGTCCTGAGTGATTCTGCATTTCTGAGAGCTTGGTAGAAAATAACTAATAAGGTCTGGGGTTAATGCATGAAGATCAGGTATTACAGTTGATGTGAAAAGAGAATACAGCCTGCACTGACTATTTCTGTCCAGAAGTCCTATTTATTTATTTTTTACATCTGCAAGGAGCCCTAAGCCACAGCTGAAAACCAGTCACTTCTGTGAAATAATGAAATAGCTATTTTTACAGCACACGGTTGTTTTGGACAGGTTATGAAGAATATTACATCTGATCGAAAGTATAACAGCAGCAGAGGTGAGCAGGATGTAATTACTGAAATTGTAGTTTGGCCAGGACACCGAAAATATCGAGTATAAAATGCCACTACGTTGCCGACTCCTTTCAGTGTCCAGGACACGTATCTAACAGCTCCTCGAGAGATGGCATCTCCCACCACGCCTAATTCTCCATCGAAGGACAAGTGTAATCAACTCAATTGCTCAGCCCGTTTCATGCAATACTTTCAGTCTTGCTTAACAGCCTCCTTTCCCGAAGCTGCCTAAACCCAAACCTATTAGCTTGCAAAAGATGCCCAAAACAGTGTGGCTGCGGGGATCCCTGACATTCTTAAACTCCTGTAACACATAGGGGTTTTAAATCCCCGCTTGTTCCATGGGATGGAAACACGCTCCTTGGATGGATTAGGCAGAAGAGGTGAGTGGTAGTGATGTGCACCCACTAATTTTAAGAAGAGCCTCATGGGCTGTGCTTAGGCTTTCCTCTCCCCCCTGGCCACGCTGGGACAGAGGAACTCATCTATTTGGGGGTTTGCTTTAGTCAAAGAACCAGCCCTGAAGCCATGAACTGTAATCAGAGCAGGGTAAGTGAAGGAAATCATGAAAGGGGAGGGGGAAAAGAAAAAAGGAAGGTAGTAAATTTCAGGTTTTTACAGCCATTGCATATTCTATTCACCACACAGAAGCTGCAGGGGTAACCTACAGTAGGTCCAAAGCCGCCCTCATCTCTCCCTGGGCAGTTGTGCCTACTTTTGTCCCTTGGAAGGGTTTCTGCAACTGGAAATTATTCCTTGAACTTTGTAGGCTGGTTTTCATGTATATAGTCTTTAGACAACTCGTTCTCACTGATTTCTGCTTCTGGTGGTATTATTCGTGTAAGACTCTCTTTAACAGAGTAAGGGTTTGCAAGAGTAAGTTGACAAACCCTTTCATGGGGAAAAAAAGAAATTCTCTTTTTATTTCTTTTTCACTAGAAGTAATTTGTGGCTCTATATTTGAAAGCTGCTTTTTACTGAATATAAAATTAATGTAATCCCGAAATGGTCTCCAAAGTGGCACAAAGTTGTATTTAAAATGTTATGTTAATCTTTACGTCACATATAGACTTCTTGTTTCCTGCTTTTACAATTCCTTTCACTTCTGAGAATTGTTTTTTATTTACACCTCTGTGAAAACAGAATCAATTCCCTCATACACACTGTTGCATATTCTTTGGAGAGAATATATTGATTGAAAAACCTTCTACCAGTCTTATTAATCTCAAGCAGTATTGACTATGTACAGTTGTATGTACCAGTTGTACATGTGGAAAGCTCACAAAATAACAATATCAATAATGTTCTGCAACAGAAACAATCATTTTATAAATAATGAATGTGCCATGTTGAATTCTACAGGTATTTGGGGCACTTTTTTACATTTACAGGCCCCATGTCCAACTTCGTTAACACCAATATAAATAAAAAATAAACTGTTGCATTCAATGCAGTTACATTCATGCGAGAGCCAATATAAGAGAATCTTAGAGCAGTCGTTTGTCAAACGAGAAAGTAGGACATGGCATAAGTACCATCTGTGGAGAGTGATTCATAAGACAAGAATGCAGCATAATCAGTTAAATAAATACTACCCTTGTGTTTTGTAGTCTAAATGGACCTTACTCCAGCACAAATCATAGTGCAAGGTCAAAGCAATTGCAGGGACATGTGGAATTTGTTATTCTGATTCCTAGAACTATGGGAATTAACTCCGCTTTAAACTGGAGAAAAGCCAGAGACCCGCAACCATTCTTTTCCACATAGAGCAGGATCTTAACCTCTGCCTGGAGGGACACGATGAGAGAAGCTGGAGCAGGTCTTAACAAATCAACTGAATAATAAAAAATTAAGATAACTGAAGACATGAGTTTTTGAGAGAAGATATCTACCAGCTAGCACTAACCCATAACTTGGCTGAGCTGGGTCACCACAGGGTCTGGGTGAGCGCACAACTAGCGTGGAGCGGTTGGCTCGCTAACTGGAGAATTCCCCATGATGTTGGACGCACAGCGGTGGTTTAGAAAGGTTTCTGTGTAAGAGTAGCTTAAACCCAGCCCAAGCTCTCAGGCCATAGGCAGGTTTGTCCCATGCATGGGTTTGCTGGTGCTTTTGGGAAGCTGCAGGAGTGTCCGAGGTCTTGGAGGTAGAGGTGAGGGGACTCCAGGAGCCAAGCTGGAGAATGAAGGCACCTCTTGGGCTGGTTTCTCACCTGCTGGGGAGGATGAGGTCAGAGTGTACGTGTTCAGCCAAGGAGATGAGAGGTGGGCAAATATAAAAGCAGTGCTCAAATGTCATCTGGCAAATGAAGAAGGTGACATGTGGGCAAAAATATTTCACCCATGTCCTCCTTTTTCTCTCACACTTGGATTTTGCAAGGAGTTTGCTTTGTGTGTCCTCTGCTTGGGAGGGGGAGCCTGTGCTTTTCATAATTTTGACTGCATCAGAGTCATGATATCCTTCAAAGCCAGAACAAAAACTAACATAATGAATAATTTAGCAATGAGTAAGCTGTTTAAGCAGTTACTTTAAAAGGTACGAGATCGCTATGCTGAAAAACACCACATATCTTTTATTTTTTCTTCACTGCACTATTATTATTTGGATCCTCATCGGTCCTAAAGGTCACTAGCAAGATTAGTATTCAGTATCGCCAAACTCTAGTGAAACAAAGACCCTGCTCAAAAGGGGTCTCAAATGCCAAGTGATGAGAATGAGAAAAAAATTAAAGGAAAAAGGTGACGTGACTTGTCCAGGGTCAAGCAGAGGAGGCAGCAGACCGAGGAACAGACCTCAGGTCCTGTGACTGATGGCTGTGATTTTTCTTCCAGATTGCATGGCCTCTCAGTTATCTTTTCTACTCAGATCTGTTTCTTCACCCTTTAGCTATTGTCACACTCAAACCCAGCACCATTTTGGACTGCAGTGGACCCGCGCCAGGAGGAAAGTGCCCTTTAGTTATCAAGCGTCAGATGGATATCTGAAGACTGGGTGCTTTCGTTTAGCACCCCCAGCTTTAAACTCTTATTTCAGCAGTGCTTGGGTCTGGGTGTGCCACATTGGACCAACTCCCTCATCATTTTGATTTGATTAATCACGGCTAAAATGACTCAGGCACGTACGTGCAAGCAGGGCTGGGACCCAAGCAGTATGTGTCTCCCTCCGAATTTCTAGAACTTCTTGTTCTTGCTTGTTCCTATAATAAAAAAGGAAAAGCCTTTCTTTGGTGGCACTTTGGCATTTCTTGTGCTGTGAATCATCAAGAGGTATGTTACAACGAGAGGAAACTTTTCAAAACTTATTGGCACTGGAAGGAAGAAAATGTTTATTTTAATCCAGCTTGCTTACATTTTCCTCTCTTTTACAATTCTATTTGTAAAACGGAATGCAAATTACTGACATAATCTTAAACATGGAAAGAAGATGAGCTTTTAGAAACTGTATGGAATGTACAATTCTAAATCTCTACGAAAGTGCAAAACATTAAACTTAACCGAATTCTAGTATTTGGGCACTGTCTGAAGGACAAAGGATGTTAAAAACATTACAAATGCACTAGCTTAGTTTTTCAGTTTGTGATGGATTAGCTTTAACATGCATTTTAATTTGTAGTTGGATTTTATCAGCTGTAGACAAAGTTTGATAATCTCTTCTTGTTTAATTAGCGCAATCCTCTTAGGAGGGAGAAATGCACAGACAATAATAATTTACGTTCTGTGACAATTTCATACTGACAACCTGAAATATCTTCTTTCTTTAAAACCTCCCTACGTGTGGTTCTTTTAAACGTCTTTGTCCTACCTTCTCTGTTTGTAGTGCGTGCGTGTGTGTATATGTAAGGGGGGAAAAACAGAGAGGGAGCTTACACTATAAAATGTTTCCTCTGCGTAAAGAGCCAAGAGAACGTGTAAATAGACTGCATAAATAACAGCCGGCTCCTTAGAAACCAAGAGGCACACTCATATAGCGGCTCAGCTCCGTTACGCTGCTTGAAATGTGAATCGACTCATTAACATTGAAGCTTTACTCTGGCTTTTTTTTTCCACGGGTGAGGTCTGAATCTGGCCCTTTGTTTCCACGTAGAACTCAGCATTTAGGTTTTTTCTGGAGACTTGACTCCTTTCTCTGGGACGGGGGCGGGGGGGCTGGTACTTTCTCCTGGTATAAAGCAAAGAAACTTTCTTGCCTCTGTTAAAGTTTCACCCAACAGATCCGCCCTTTTCATGCTGACGCTGTTCTGGTTTGACGCGCTGTGCACAGGGCCCTTCGCACGCAGCGCAGGAACAAGGGGCTGCTCATGGAGGTCCGCGGGGCTGCTTCCATCGGGATTTGAGGGAGATCCCTGAACACTGAACCAGTAGCCTGTACGTCTGTCGTGAAGCTAAGCCCATATCACCAGGTTCATCCCGAGAGGTGCTGGTGTACAGTCCCTCTGCAGTTCAGGTGCTCGGGCAGCCTGTGGTGGAGCTTCCCGACATCCCCAGAGTGTGCTGGAGAGCAAAAGAGAGGCCCTGAGCTCTCTTCTCCACGCTAGCAAAATCTTGCCGAGGCAGGGGGCAACGATCGGTAGCTGTACTGTCCCGTTTGGCTCATCTGCACAGCTAACGCAGCCGTCTCCGCTGGCCCCAGTCGGGCTTTGCCCTTCCACTGGGAAGAGCTCTTTGAGTTCCATGGCATGTAAGGCCAGCAGGAGCCAGGTTGAGTTTGCTCTGTATCACATCCGCACACCCATATAACCATAGAAACCTGACATAAATATTTTAGTGCGTATCTTACACTGCGAGGTTTTTTAGGTCAGACTTTAAAAGGACTGCATATATTTTTTTCACTTATGCCTGCCTTTGACTCTGTTTTTAAAAAATCAAAATCTTCCCCTCTGATTCTGGCAAGCCCTAACGGCAAATTAACGCCGCTGTAATAACTTGGGCTGTGCCTTTGGAAGGCATCAGAATACTCTTTCATTGCAGCTGTATCCAAAAAGGCCTCTCCAGTCCCCAGCCCTCTGTGAGGCTGTTTTCCCATCCTTCCCTGCCAGTTTCCAGGATGGAATAGATGAACATCGCTACGTAACTGGTGATGGCTGGAACAGCACTGTCAGAGGTATCATTTTCAGGCACGGTTTCAATATGCTTGTTCTGACCTTTAGGGGAAGCAACAGTGCCCTGACATTTATGTTGGTTTATATCCCCTTCAATCCCTTTTCAATTAAAACTTATATCTATAGGGCTCCCTCTGAGCACCCCAGAACCATTTATGATAAATCCTTGATGAACCAGCGCTGAATGGACCCGACTGGGCTTTCACCTGGCTTCCAGGCTGCCCTGAACATCAGGAAACTCCTTGATTTGACCCTTTCTGGAAGTATTATTTTGGTCATGAAAATCCCAGAGCTGCCTTAAAAAGCTGTGGTGTTTCAGATAGAGGCTATGTGGGAATATTCAAGACTTCAGTGATGCAAAGCAAGAGGGCTGCTATCCATGTTGATGAGACCGGTGGTGTTCCCCGTGGGGAGCTTGGCTCTTAATGATGTGTGAGAGGGGCTGCTGGATTGCGGAGAGGCTTGACAGCAGCCAGCCACGGAGATGACTCCATCTTCTGTCTTGCAGCGGGCTGCCCTGGGTCATTGTCAGCTGCTATATTGGAAACATTGTGAAGAAATGCACTTAATTAATTAGCTGCTAAAGTCTGGTTCCCCTATATAGTCCGGTTCACACTGATGTCTCTACCTTCCGTTCCCCAGAATTTTACCTTTGAAGTAGCTTCTTTGAAAACTCATATTCTGTGTGCTTAGACTCAGTGGACTAGGATCACACTTCTTAAACTTCTCACATCTCCTGATTATTCTTTTCAGAATAAATATATGCAGATATTGTTGCATTTCCTTGCTTAATCTCAGCAGGGAACTTCACTTTAAAGTATCTTCAGGTAATTACTACCCAGCCCTTCCCACAGCAGCTTTTCTGACATCGGACACAGCTTCCCACATGACAATACCCAGATCAAAGAGCACTCAAGTATTGTTTTATCTTTTGCACTAATGCTGCATCGGGCCGACGCGTGAAGGAAGATCTCGCCCCGTGTTTGGAGACCCAAAACAGAGCATAATTCGGTATGTGAAGCAGTGATTTATCACTGCCCATGGGTGACTGTGTGGCCAAGGGAAGGGTCTCCCTACAGGAATCTCAGCTGAAGGGGCTGAAACTTAGGAGGAGGATTGCATTAAAATATAAATGATAGCAAACGTACTGATTTTCATTTGGAGCTGAATAGAGTTTATTTACTTCTTGCATATGCCAAACAAAAGAGTTTGTCCCCTTTTTTTCATTCTTCTCTGTTCCGCTGCTTTCCCGGTTGGCACAGGATATTTGCGATATTGACTTGTTAAGACTCCCTGGGATATTTTTAGGCTGGTTTTAGGCAGGTGGTTGTTGGTTTACCTGTTTTGCTGCCGGCCATAGTAGGCAAAAGGAGTTAAGTGTTTTATTCATAGAGGCGATGTGAACCTGTGTGCAAGCTAGATAGAAAACCCAAGGATTCTGCTTGCAGTCAATCACATCCTGCCTTTGCCTATCAGTAAATATTGTTATTATCGTTATTATTATTATTAAAAATGTTAAGGCTATCAAGCAGTGTTTTGCAGTGCAAGCATTAGGAGGCACAGCTGAGCTTGTCTGACTTGATCCAGCAGAGGCAATGCATGCATACTAATGAATTCATTGCCTTATTTGTCTCCTGATACGTTTTAAAAGGTAAATTAATATTCCTCTACCTGGTCTTTAATGAATACCTTACATCCTGCATTAGGAACTCATTCACTTTCCTAAACTACTGCTAGCACCAATCACGAGGAACAGCTAGAAATTTGCTGGTGTAGGAAACAGCAGCCTTCAGAGCTGCGGATTACTTTGATAATAGCAATTCTTCCCTTTTCACACCTGTGCTTGTAGCTAGGATAGTGTTTATATCCAGCTGATGAGATGTATTTGAAAGATTTCTGGAATAATTAAGATTTCAAACAAAAACAGTTGCACATCCCCCCCTTTTTTTATCAACAGTTATCTAGGAGGCTACGTTTTTCGCTAGTGTAACCAAAGAGCATGATGGATGCTCCCTTGATTTAGGGGCTGCCTTAAATGCAGTGCTCTAGTTTTCTCAATATAGCAACATTTCAGAGAGACTTTTTATTTTACACAACAAAAATGGGGGTTTTTTTGCTTTGCCTTGCGCACCTTGCCATCTTCACAGGCACTGTGACCACCTTCCCCCAGAAGGGACAGCCGGCTGCAGCTCTCAGACACAGCTGTGGTAGAGTACTCAATCTACGGAGTTCATAATAAAGAATTCTTTTTTTGTGGATGGTAAAACATAAGGAAGCAACACATGGTGACAGCTCGGGGGTCCATCGAAACTGCTCTGGCAGTGGCCATCACCAGATGAAGCTTGGAGCCCTCTGGATATGAGCTCCTGTAGCACATCTCCTCCAAGAAGCTGCTCTTTCCTGTCATCCTCGGGGTCTTACCACAGTTATGATCCTTTTGAGCTGGTTCAAACCACCAAGCTGTGCATCATGCTGTGGTTCCCTGTGTCTCGTGCCACGAGAGCAGAAATGCAGGAGAAAGGGCTGCAAGCAGCTCAGCCTCCACCTCAGCTACTAAACACTGCACTATTTTACATGCGCTGATGCACCCCTGGGCTGTCAAATCACAGCCATTGCCTAGATAAATACGGGATGCATGTCTTTAGCAGAAAAGTCTTGCCCGGTCTGTCTTTGCTTTCACATCCCCACTCAGAAAATGAAGATAAGGATCCTCAATTCCCTCCTGAGAGAACAGTGAAAGGTGTTTATTTATGTGTGTCCAGCACCAGGAGACACAGAATTTCAAATGTTTATTTTAATGTTGCTCTGGAGGAAGGGAATGGACTTAAGGTGGTGACAAGAGGAAAGCCTGGCTAATGAATGACAAAGTCCAGGTCCCTGTCAGTCACTGTTGCTCCACAGGAAATTCTATTGCTCTTTTATTTCACGTTCCAGTAATCTGAGCGTTGCAAGGACTGATGGCCCATGTCTGAGAGAGCTTTCAGTTTAACTGAGCAAGAGATGAAAAAGCCAAGGAGAAAAAGAAGGCAGAGGCTGGCCCAGGTGGAGCAGTATGCCCGCAGCCTGAGGTGAGAGGCAAAGCCCACATCTCCTGCACTTTTCCTCACTGCTCTGTGCGTTGGACCAGGATCTTCCCCAGAAACACGTCGTGTGAATGAGGCGACGGCCAGAGACACGTGGGGTGGGGTGGCCTTTGTCAGTGCATTGAGGGTGATGCATAAAATGGGCAACTACATGCAACAGGGTGTAGCAAAACCCTACTGCAAGGCTTGGATTTTTAATCTAAGGATTTTTTCTTGGATTTCTGGTGGGAATGCAGCCTGAGAAGCACCTGCACAGGTGTGTGTTGCAGGAATGCTCTCCCACAGCCTCCTGGTCCACCAGCCACCAAGGGAGGGTGTCTACCATTGACACAGATGTGCTACTGCATCATCCTGGCTGCTGAACCATTCTTAGGGCTTTGGATCACAAAAGCCCTTTGGTGCCAATGAGCGTTTTCACATAGATTTTAAATGGCGCTATATCCATCCCTCACTGGACAATTTCTTTGACTAATTTAGTCATCTAACATTTTCAAATTAATTATAATTTTTTTTTTTTTTAAAAAAAGGGTGAAGAAGGAAGAAAAAAATGGTTGGTTGTCTACTACCAATTTTAGAGTGTAATATTTCTGACAGTAAGTGTAAGTTTCTCTGTGGACAAAAGATCTCATGATTTATCAAGCCATTTATTAATTAGAAGATTACAGCAAGACTGCTTCCCAGTAGCAAAAAAAAATAGACTTAGAGTTAATTATAAATGCTGTAAAAGGGTATAAGAAGATTCATAATCCAGCTCACCCTTTCTTCCTGCTTCAAGTTATCCACAAAAACACTTAAAATATGTTGAACTTTAAACCTGTTAAATCCTCTTCAGCAAAAAGACCTTAAACTTAGGTAGCTGCTGTTATGCCCATTCTTAGCCAGGTCAGATCTAAATGCATAAAATACAATTTCAACATTAAAACCTGTCCGCATCTTGGTTGTTCTCCTCCTCCTTTGCTGGACCTGAGCTGGTGGAGGCCTTTGCATTCCTGTGTTTGCAGAAGTTCTTCTGTCCATTCCCTGTGATGTCTCCTCCGTGATTTACATCTCTTTCTGTTTGCTCTTTAAGGACCAACTCCCTGCCCTTAAAGCACCGTTAGAAGACTGTGGTTCCTGATACCTGTCCCTCGAACATCTTCATTTTTGTGAAACAAGAAAATCTGATTCTTACCTTTTGCTAAGAGTTTTGTTCCTATTTCCCATAGGATTTTTTTTTTGGTGAGCTTAATAGCCACAAGCTCTCTCTTCGCGCTTGATAATCCCTTTGATCTTCTTCACTCATTGCTCGGCAGAGTGCCATAAGGATGTTACTACCTTTAATCTTTTTTTGCCATTGATCAGTAATATTCTTGTCTGTTGCTTCTCTGTGATTCTTTTGCTGAAATTGCCACTACATTGCCTCTGTGTTTTTATGGAGGAAGTGTCATAATGTGGGTAGCGCTTCGAGAGAAGATCACAGTTGTTAGAATGAGCAAAGACTTCGAGGAGAAAGGTTAGGGCCAGTAACAGTAAATTTATTGGATGTTTTACATATTTGTACTATAATATTTTTTTCTAGATAGGAAAAAAAAGCTACATTTAAACCCAATTTCTGGTCTTTTGAGCTGTCTCTGCTGCCTTTCTCTTCAGGGCTTGAGGAAAGAATTCTACCAACTCAAAGCTCCCATTTCTAGTGTCTCTCAATAGTTTGTGGATGAAATTATATCCTTTTACAAGGCAAATACAATATTTCCAAGAGCGAATCATAACAAATGCAACTCGAGATCTGAGAACACCTCGCGTTCCTTCCGCTTCTTGAAGTAGGTCATTGCCAAGAGCAGATTAGCTGATGATGTGGCTGGTGATAACAGGGGATGCAAAGTAAAACCTAACCTTCTTTCCACACTTATGTTGCCTAACAGCAATAGTAGTAATTAAAAAAAAAAAAGAATGCTGTGAAGAAAGTGAGGCCAGTATGACTCAGACTCACAAAAGGTAGGCGCTGGATCAAGAAGGAATCTTTTGCATATGTTCATTATTCTGGATGTAATTACGCTTCACTGCAAATGTGCTTCACCTGCCACATTTTGTATATAGATTTTTAATCATCTAGGTTGTGAGGCGGGGGAGGAAGGAGACAGATTTGGTTTTGCCCGTTATATGTATCAGGAGTCTTTGCAAAACTATAATTCAAAAGTGAGTCAGAATTTTGAGTGCTCCAAGGAATGAACCACAATTACCGACTTTTATGAAACTAAGACTGTAATGCATCAGTGGGACAAAGGACTTTATGTTACTCTGTTTTCATTAAAAAAGGCCAGAGTTTGGGGTGGTGGTTTCAGCTCACACCTTGCTACGAAGGGGTGCTCTGCTCTGCTCTGACACAGGTAAGGAGATGGAAAAGGGGAGGTCACTGAGACCCCTTTTTTTCTGAGCCCACCCAGATGGGAGGTGACTGTGTTGCTGGGGAGGGAGGTCAGATAAGGTTTGGTGGATGTTTATTCTGGTAGTGTGTCATGGTTTGGGCATCTCTGCCTGCTACGGTTGGAGGTAGTGCCATCTGATCTTCTTATATCTTCTTTTTTTTTTTTCTTTAGTTGATTAAACAATTTAAATAAAGAACTTTCTGCTTGTTTGCATTCTAAGAAAGCAAGAGACGTTGCTGCTCCACTTACATGACTGAAGGTCTTGCATTCCCAGAGGAAGGAGTCTCTTTCTCACAGCCCTGTGTTCAGACTTATTTTATAACCAGAAGCAAAGCCAAATTCCTCTACTAGATCAGAAGCCGCCGGTGCTGAAGTGTTGAGGTTTGTGATGTATAGCAGAGTGTCACCTGTACAGAGAGAAATTCTCCTCTCCACTCCCTCTGTATTTATACCTTGTATCTGTGAGTTATTGCTTATTTTCCTGGCCAAGGTCTTGATTGCCTGAGAAAAGACTAATGGGCATAAGGGAAAATTCCCATGTGGCTTCACCCTGGAATGTGGAAGGTGGCTATTTCAAAACATCCACCCAGGCTGCGCATGAGGGAACTGAGCATAGGGCTTAATTCACTACAAAAATTCACCTCTTAATCCCATATGGTGCAATTCTGCAAAGCCATAAAGCCACCTTACTCTTTCCAACCCTCTCCCCACTGAAGTTACCACTGCTGTCACTTGTGTCACCGTCAGACCTAACAGCCCCTCTGAGATCGGGGGCTCCACGCCGCAGACACCCGTCATGGGCAGCTCATGAAGACTTCTACAAATGAGACAGATCTAGCATAACGGGAAAGGGGGTGTGATTCACCAAGGTTGCACAACTCAATAGTGGCAAAACTTGAAACCTGCTGATGGCCAGTGTAGCAACTTCACTGCTGGTTTACATAATAGTTCTGTATTTTCACTTAATATTGCATAATATCAAATGCCCAATTGTGTAAAACGTGAGAAGGTAGACGAGAGCTGGTTATAGGCACCTGCAAGGTGTTGTTTGCCATGAAGTGTCGCTGGAGCAGACCCAGAAATGGTTGGGAGGAACCAGAAAAGCAAATGAGAGGGCACCAACATCCTCCCATCCTGCTAAGTTATGTTTACCATCTTCTGATCTCTCAGCTCATCTTCACCGGCCTGGAGCGGTGCTAGGAGTTATGATCGGTGGTATTTTAGGGACCACCTATCATGGGACTTATCAGGAAGGGGTGGTGCAGGAGCAACTCTGGATTTCTAGATGTTCCTCGGTTTGGGGGAAACTGTAGGTTTTCAGGGAATTGGAGAGCCCATCTGGGACCCAAAGACTACAATCGCATATCTACGAGCTCAAGCCAGGCTGTCAGAGGGACTGGCTGTCCATCTGCAGCCCCATTTGATTGCGGTCAGTCCTGTGGGGACCCACTGTGCTCCCCCGTGCCCGCTGCCCACCCTGGCAGACATCCCCGCTGCAGGCGAGAGCGCGATCAGCTGTTTCGCAAAGTTGGAGGGTTCACGTTTAGCATCATTTGCTCTTTCTTGAATTATTTATTGCGATTCTGCTGCTGATCCACAGAAGCATTGCTGCTGTGCACCATACCCAGATGTCTGCAAACGCACTCCCCGGGCCAGATCCTAATGTTCTCTGCCTCTGTGAAATATTCTCCTCTGGACTAAGGCCCTATTTCTGTTCCTGCTGTTCTGAGCTCTACAGCTAAGCAGACTGCTGGCTTCTGGAGCTAAATACTGTTCCTCCAAAAGAAAGGGCTCAGTGAAGGGCCCAGATTTTATCTGTGCAAGATGATAATAAGGCAGCCTTCCTCGGTGTCAAGTCCAGGAGGCAGCATGGAGCCCTCTTGCATGGTCAAGAAGTCCAAGAGAGCTGGAGGCAGGGCAGAATAAGGGTGAAGGTCACTTGCACCCATGACATTCCAACTGTGCAGCTGTACCCCGTCCTTCCCCCGTGCATGGCAAAGCCCCGAGACTGCAAATCCTGATCGAGCCTTTGGCAGCACGTGGGAGCTGCAAACAGGTTTCTGCAGCGTGGGAAGAATCGGGCGGTGTAGTGACCGTCTGTTAAAAGTCAGGGCAAAAACTTGCAGCTTTAGTAAAGTCAGAGCAGTGATATTCATAAAATCTAACCAGTCCTCAGGAGACACTGTAATCCAACCTGTGGTTCCTTGTCTGAGTGAATTACTACGCATACTTAATACGATGCATCTATATCAGCTGTTTACCAGGAACCTGGTGTCCGGATTGCTTTTGCTTTTTTTAACGACCTGCTGGGCCAGCCTGGGGGATGGAGCTGTCTCCCATTGCCTGAAAGCAACTGCCCAGGGAAAATGACCACCAACATGTACCAGAATTAGGGTTTTATTTATTTAGGCGGTTCTGAGTCGTTTATATACTGGTTTTGTTAAGATTTTTAGGCTGAAGTTTATTTTGCTTTTCTTCTGATCAGCTGGCTTCTAGAGCAATTTGAACAGTGGGTAGGAAAAGAGTAAGTATCAAAAAACCCACGGAACGTGTGAGATGGGGAACCAGTCCTGCTTCTCCTCACAGCCCTCTCTGCGTACCAGATTAAGCAAGTGATGTGTTATGAAGCTGTGCGTGCAGGAGCACACTAGGGTGTCCCAGCACGAGGGAGTTTTTGCAGTGGACTCGCATCTCTATTTATTGCTGGCCTTATTATTGACACCGGTGGTAATTTTATGTATACGACACCTCCTGACTGAGCATTTGGGGCACGGTGCAACTTGTTTTCAGAACAATGCAGGAGGCTTAACAACATGGGATTCGAATCCGCGCTGCTTGTAAAAGGTATAATTATTGTATGGTGTGTTTATTAATAATAAAAGCCACGGTGGGCAGCTTTCTGGCTGAACTGCTGTGAGAAACGGGATGCTTCCACTATCTCTCAGTGGGCCTTCCCATCCCAGACAGCAATACTCTAATTAACTTTTGTCAAGTGGTTCATTGAATCTAGCAAAATGGAGCGATCCGGTGGTGCCTACAGATCTGTCAGCTGCTACCTGAAAAATGACTTTGTATTCTCCACAAGGAAAGGAGGAAAAAAACCACTTGATAATGGTCAGTTCTCTAAACGCGGTGTGTCCTGGGACAACAGATGCACTTGAACTGAAGGGACCCTTGGGGGGATGGATCAAAACCCAAAACTGTCAGGATTCATAAATGAAAGAACCAGAGGAGAGGAAGAAAAAAAAGGAATATCTTCCCCAAGTTGCATGGCTCAGTAAAGAACATTTATGCAAAAGGTGGTAATAGCATTTCTCTTACGACTGAAAATAACGACGAACTACCGGGATTGAAATATTTAATGTCCATTTGAGGAAGAGTTAAAAAGCAGCAGTACAGCTTTCCTGGAGTCTGCATGCATGTGTAAAATCAAAAGCCTGAATCGTAAATTCTTATCTCCCTCATCTTTCCTCTCTCCCAAATTCATAGGTTTTAATACCAGAAGAGACTATTATGATCATTTTTTCTGACTTGGAGCAGTATTTGAAGGGAGCTTATTTCCATACAAGGGTCCTGCTGTGCCTTTCCCATCCCTACGGTTTTCTCCCCACACTTGGATTTCACATTTTTCTGGGGTCTCGCAGCCCACCGCGCCCTCCGGCGGCACCGCTGTGTTCCCATCGCGGTCTGCCTGTGCACACAAAACCGCAAGATTGGCACCTTTGATTGCAAGCTTGTTGGGACAGGAGGCATGTCTGCTGTTCCATGGACTGCCTAGCACATTTTTAGCACAGTAATGATAATAATCACACTTCTGAAATAAGTTCTCCAGGCACAAAATGACTTTGGTGCCTAAAGTAGGTCTTAGCTCCTTCAATCCACGCTTTAGATCTTGAAGCCCCTACGAGAAGCCCGGGGGTAGTTTTCAACCTTAAAGGTGCTCAAATACTCAAAACTTACCCCACACCAAACCCACATCAGGACCCAGAAACTTTTTGTTTTGGTATTTTTGTGCTGAGACGCAACCTAGAAAATGTCCTCAGAACCTCCCCTTTTGGGTCCAAACACACTCCAGCATCCGTTATTGCTTCCCTTCACCACATTCCTGCATGCTTTTCTAGAATACAGGACCCCTCCTGTATGAAAGAGGTAAGATTTTAGTTCCCCGCTGTCTGAACCCCAAATCTTCTATTTTCTAGGGAAGAGCGAGGTCTCCGTCGGCCCTTTTTCCATGCAATGGAAGCCTTCTACATCATCACACACAAATACATTTTTGGAATTGGTAGTCTTCCAGCTGTTTATACATGCATGTATGTGTGTATATCTGTTGAAAAAAAAATCTGCATTTCTTTGTGTGTATATGAAATAGGAAATGTAGATTCCTTTCAACCTCAATCTTGTGATTAGTTCCACAAAGCACACCCCTAATAGCAGATATAAAACCGCATAATTTTACACTGCTGAATTGTTTTGACTTTATTTCAAGCAGGGAAACTGAGCTACGATGTGGAAGTTCATGAGATCATAAAATCTGACTTCTAAAATTGTGCCAGACAGTGAAACTACCAACTACTCCTTTCACACATGCAAGTATAATAATTATGGGGTTTGTAGGGTAAATTTGAACATAAATGCTTGCTTACATTTTAAATGTAAATCATAGAATCATAGAATGGTTTAGGTTGGAAAGGACCTTGAAGATCATCGAGTTCCAACCCCCCTGCCATAGGCAGGGACACCTCCCACCAGACCAGGTTGTCCAAGGCCACGTCCAGCCTGGCCTTGAACACCTCCAGGGATGGGGACTCAACAACCTCTCTGGGCAACCTGTTCCAGTGCCTCACCACCCTCAAAGTGAAAAACTTCTTCCTAAAAAAAAGACATGTAAAGACATGTAAATGTTAATTACATAGTCTTTAAAGAAAACCAATTAATTTCTTAAGTTACAAACTCGAGAGGTAGATTTGGAAAGTGCCCCTTTTGAGGCTGCCTAACAATTTGAGCTACTTTTGACGTAATGTATTTTTTGCTACATATTGTGTTTTCTGGTGATAACACAATAGGCATAAATTTGATCCACTGTAAATGTAAGACTGAAGATAGAATTTAAAATTGTTGGCTGTTCAGGAGGCTGCACACATTGTTTTATTGTTGGACAGTATTTCACATAAAGCTTAGAACAAGTCTTTTTGACTGTAGATGCTTCTTTTGTTTAATTTGTCTTTGACCAGTATTTCGAGAATCATCGTCAACTTTTGAACTATATTGCCTTGTGGAATCATAATTTTAATTTATACAAACTGTAAACCTGTGTCATTTCCAAATTTGCAATTCACCATTCAGCTGTGCTTGAATAAATCATACAGTTTTTTAAATGTAACAACGCTTTTTGCTGCCAATGCTCCATTGCAACTCCTTGTTTAACCTGATTAGTTCTCAGGGTGGATTTTTTCTCCTGCCATAATTATTTCTAATTGAATGTGATTAGCTGCCACTGTGTTGTGCACAGGAGCGGCTGCCCATCAGCACAACTTTTAAATTTTTCATTGGTGATCTGTACGATGAGACCGCATTTGACATACCAGTGCAACAGAGGTGTGAGGATTTGTGCAGCTCTGAATCATGCGGCAACACAAATGCGATCCCGCTCAGAGGTGTGAAGATGACTGTCCCACCTGGTCTTCACCACTGTGGGAGTGAGACCCATGAGCCCATCCCTGGGAGCTGGGAAAGCTGCTGCCTTTCAAAGCTGCAAGTTCACTGCTCTTTGTGCATATTTCATATATTTGTGGGAGTCAAACCAGAGTTTGTTGCTAGAAACTAAAGTTTTTCCTATTTTAGATAGCCTTTCTTCAGATGATCTCAAAGCAGTTTAGATGCCCTCAAGTATGCAGGAATCAATGCACCATGGTGGCAAAGTGCGGCTCCTCCTCTCCACGCAGGCACTGCCATAGTCAACTTTAAGTTCAGCCAAACCACGCTTGCCTGATGCCACGAGTACGAGTCCGAGAAGAAGGAACAAAGGCTCCGAAGGTGCTTTATCAGGCCCCTGCTCCCTCCGCATGGACGGGCAATGCAGCACCTCGTGCAGCTCCTGCGGATAAGCTGCTGCTCTGCTCTGCCAGGTGTTGGCTCTCTTATATCTGCGGTACAAAGCCGGGATCAGCGCAGGAAAATGAACTACTAATGCTGTGATATTAAAGCAAACTGCTGGGTTTGCTCTTCCCCCTGTAGAACTGGAATTTTTGACGGGGAGAAGACTCAGCATTTCTAGCAGGGTTTTTGGAGGTCTCTTGAGATGTGACCTCTGCCAGCCCAGCTGGAGAGCTGCGGACCGCCGAGCTCCCGGCCAGCACTGCTGGAGCAGGAGGGTTTGAACCGCTCAGCTTCCAAAATTTGCCCTTCTTTCATCCTTTGCTTTGTGGGATGTTCTCATGCTAACATTTTGGAGTGCTGGAGCATTATCCCTGTGCTGCCAGCAGCCTCTGTGCCTGCGGTATGTAAATTTGTCGTCTCCAGAACTAACAGTCTACGTGAAGTTGTGGCTCAGGCCTATTATCATCATTTAATGTCACTTTTGCAGCAGCGTAATAGTAAAGCTTTTTATAAAATATATTATCATTCCGAACTTTGTTGTTAGCAAGACAAAGCAGAAATAACAGTATGCTGGGTTCAGCCATCAATATAGAGGGTATATCATCAATCAAATCCATAAAGCTTTTAAGCTGTCTTGTTTTAAATTAAGGTTTACAATGCATTACAATGGGATATTTAAAACTGTGTACACATTTTATCAGCTCCTCGTGACTCTGTAAATGCTTTCTGATTAGTAGGTCTAAACACAGCAGACTTCATTCAAAGCTGACTTTTACAATTAATTCCATTCATTTTGCAGGACGTTACCTCTATTGTAAGGGGGGACTCAGGGCTCCATTCTCATTTCTCATCAAAGGCAAAATTAAATTTGAAACAGCTTTGACATTCACTGAAATCTAACAAGACTTGGTAAAACTGTTGAATTAAAAGTTTGCCATTATATGAAGACTTTGAGCAGGATGTGGCATTGTGGTAGTGAAAGTGAAATATGTAAACGGGACAATATTTATAAGTGAATGGATGTCTGGTATATATGCCATCCATTACAATAGAGCTTACGTGTCTCAAACAGTGTCATGGCTGCACAGTGCTAAATGCCATTTGGGTGCATCAGGGAGACATTAATATGCTGTAAAGATCTCACATTCATATAGACAACACAGAAAAGGATGGAAAGGGAAACAGATGCGAAACGACTTGTCTGCAGTCAGACAGCCATTCAGCAGCAGAACTGTGATTACAACCAGGTCTCCTCATTTACAGTCTGATGCTCTGAATTCAACCAGCCGAAATCCCCATTCTTTTCCTTATCATACCTGCGCACCCGCACTGACAGCGGTGTAAGAGAAGCACTGCTTAATTTGTAAGAGTAGATGCATCGTTGTCAGCGGCAGGAGGGGCTTCATCTGCAGGGGGAGAAGGTCCCACCTAATCCTGCTCCCACACCACTAAACGTCCGCTCTGGAGTCAGGTGTGCAACATGGGGGGAGGAAGGTTCGATATGTAAGAATAGTTTGATTTCCAGCCCTGGGCTTCTCCAGTAAACCTGCCGAGAAAGCAGTCTACCTGCAAAGTTTGGTGATCCATACAAAGACAAAGAACGGAGAGATGAATTGGGATATAGAGGCTGTAGATGCAAATATGGGTGGCATGGAAATTCAATTTGGTGCTTGAAAATGGCTTTCTTCTTCCCTTTTCCATTTAGAAATTTGACACCCCGTTGGCACGCACCTTTGGGCTTCAGCAGAAGGGCTGTGGACAAACAGGAGTGGCGGAGTAAAGAGGAATACACAGAGGGGCGAGGATGGAAGAAGGGCTCGATGTGGATAAGTGGACCATACACGGACAGATGAGGTGAGCAAAGTCCTGATGGGAATGGAGTAGATCAGCAGTTTCAGGTTCCATCATAACTGTATTGCCAAGTGTGACTGCTCCCTGAAATCTTGGTTGGCACTGTTAGACTAAAAAGAATAAGCTTCTAAGTTTCAAATTCAACCCGCATTATATTAATGGTTATTTGAGTCATGCCCACAGTCTGCGCAATGGCAGCAGAAATCAGAGACATAGATCAAAAGCTCAGATCAAACCTAAATATTCTCTTCACAATCTTAATAAAGGTTGCGGTCAAGGCAGGAGCTGGCTTTTAACTGTAACTATACAAGACTGACAACTAAATGAACGGGAAATGAAAAGCCAGTTTAATTGTTGCCTGTTGTTATTGTCAAAATGACCGGCTAATTAAATATTTATTGTTTACTGGTTTCAAGCATACATTTGGCATGTTGGGATACTGTGTAATCAGTAGATCATACATTTCCCCAGAACAAAATAGTAGCCTCACAAAAGCCTGTTGTGAGGATTAGCTGGCTAATGGGCTTGACTCACCCCCCTGAGCACCGAGGGTGCAATTTGCAATTGCGGTTTTGAGTTCCCAGCTGGAAGTGCTTCATGCTCCCATTGCATCTCCCAGCGGGGGGGCGCGGCGCTGCTCCTCCAGCCCGGGCTCTCTCGGAGCTCTGCCAGCAAAAGCTGCCCAGGAGGAGCAGTGATTTAGTACAGCTGGCTCCGTCCTCCGCTCCCTTTCCTGCCCTCACCTCCTGTCTGGCCACGTCCAACTCCTGCGCTTGGTGGACCATCCACTGCCCAAAGGAATGAGGTTGTGCTCCACTCCCCTTTCTAAAGGGAAGCTTCCCAGCAAGCCGGGACATCTGAGACACCAGAAAATGGGATGCTTTCTGCTCCAGCTACAAACTATTGGCTTTTTCCATCAGCAGGAAAAAGAGAGATCCTACAGGATCTCACACTTCTGCTGAGTCTTAGATGAATGGTGGTCCTTTGGGGTACAACGCTGACACGCAAGAAATGAGGATAATGCAAAGACCTGCGAAGATGCACAAAGTCTTAAGATGTCCCTGGTGCTCCCAGCTGCAACTGTAACTTTCCAGGAATGGTATCTTAGGGTGGGGGAGAAAGAACATCTGCACCATGCCATAGTCCAGGTGGATGGCCATGGTTGGGTGTCGAACCCGAGAGATGTTCCTGCGAGCACCTCGACGGATGCAACGCTGCAAGCTGCTCTGGGGAGGGGGAAAATCACGCTCACAGATTGCACAGCGAAAACCACTTCATGCCGAGGCTCTCAACAGAGCCTTTTTTTTTCTGATTTCCACCCCCGGGCGACAAGGCTGGGTCTCCGCAGGCTGTCAGCCCCACTGGCACTCGCCGTTAGGTGAGGAGGGAAGGGGCGGAGGGCAAAGGCAGAGCCAGACCACCCGCTCTCAGCCGGCAAATGTTGCAGGGGAAGATTGCCAAGCTGCGAGCGAGCAAGGCTCAGGAACGCTCGCGGGCTTGGAGACATCTTTATTAGGAAGGAGGAGGAGAATCCAGGCAAGCAAAGCCAGAAGGAAGGAGGGAAAGTCTGCGAAAATAAAAGTGGGCTCATTGCAGGGAGCTTCGCCCTGAGCTATTCCCACTAACAATCAGGCCTTTTTAGTAACAAAATAAAAACAATAAAAAGCAAAAGCTGGCATTTGCAATTTCTCAATTAAAATGTAATTTACACCCTGCGCTGTCTCTCAGATAAAAGCACGCTTTGCTCACCCAAGCGTGAAACAATATTTACAGAAACATTTTGTGGCTTAATATGCTGCTCTGAGGTTACAGCGTCGGCACGGGCACGGACACGCGCGCCGGCTCTGTTGGCCAACGGCAGCTCCCCATCCATGGCTCCAGGCTGGTGCCCGGGGACCATTAGGAGTGGACTTTCTCCAGAGCTGAGCTGGCTGCCCAGGGCTCCTTTTGTGGCCAAGGAATAAAAACAGACCGGTATAAAGTGCCACCCAACAAAGCCTGGGGTACCTGCCGAGGCTGAGACCTTCCCTAGGAGCCACCCCTTCCTACAGCAGCTTCTGGGCCTCGGCAGAGCGTGTTTAACCCTGCCAGCACCTGATTTCAGGGACTTTTTTTCTGAGTGCATAGGGAGCCTTGAGCCTGAAATGGAGTTTTACTGGGTTGGTGGGACTGAAGAGGTGTTGGAACAGGGATGCTCTTGTAGAGGCCTGTGTTAAAGAGGAGCTGAACTGCTGAGGGATGCTTTACTTCCAGCAGCTGCTCAAAGATGAAAAAAGATGTGCGGAGAGGGGGTTGCACTCTGCTACATCATTTCTGATCCTTTTGATTTGCTTGTGAAGGCGATCGCCTTCCAGCTCTGTCAATTCCAGATCGTTCCGAAGAGCTTTTGGCATAAAAAGGATTGGAACAGTTTGTGGTACTTGCCTTGTTGGTATGAGGTCTTGGCATGAGGGCTTTCAATGCAAGGATTTAATTTCCTGTACAGAATCACATACCCCTTGCAATAGCTTCATTAGAAGATTCTGGTTATATCAACCCTCTTCTTTTTATTCCAAGTTACCTGGATGCATTCAGGGGCAATGAATATGCAGTTCGTGTTTAGGAAAAAAAACTGCATGAAAGTTAATGGAAATCTTATAACAAGCACCCCACTTCCATTAATTGATTCCCTAATCCAGTGAAGCATTAGTCATATGCTTAATTTTAAGCATTTGATCTCTACAATCAAAATTGCTGGCTCTGATCCGAAGCCAATCAAACCATCAGCAGCCTTGCCATTGATTTCCATGGATGAGATCCAAAGGAACTATGCACATGTTAAAATTAAACACATCCTTAATTGACTTGCTGGGAGCCATATTTAGATCTCCTTAAATCACCTGTGCCAAGCAGGGCCCTACAAATGCTTATAACAAAAGAGAGAACAAAAACGTCGTGACCTCCCAAAAAAAGGTGCCTATCCCTGAACACAGAAACTTACCGCATGCATCATTGTGTCTTCCTGGGGTTTGGCTCATGTCCCGAATCCACTTGCTGAATTAGAAATCTCTAGCCACCGTGACACAGGCTGCCTCAGACTGAGAAATATTTGGGACCAAAACCTCCCCTCAGCACCTGACCTGGTCACGGGAGGTGAACCACCTCTCCTTAGCACGGTGACAATGTAAGTGCATGGCAGCGAACCTCTGAAAAATCAACCACAAAAAAAAAAGTGTCACTGGAGGATTCAGAGGGATTTGGGGCCTTTTTGTACAGCGGAGCCTGCCGGCGTAATGCTTCCGTCTGGTATGCTGTTCAAATCTTGCCCTAAATTTATTATCAGAATTCGGGAAGTCTAGATTCAACCCATCTCTTCTTATTTTTAAGTAGTTCACCTGTAGTTACTCTAAGACCTTTGCTAGGAGTGCATGGGTCCAGGGGCCAGCAGGGTTTCCTCAGGACCTGCGGCAGGGAATTCAGTCCTGACCCAGAATATCTCCACCTCCTCAAGAGCCCAGTGTTGCAACAGCCGCCTAAAACAATTATTCCAGACTAGAAAAACCTCAAATTAGGCAATTAAACTGGCAAAATACCTCCAGTCCTAAAGAAGTCTAATAATTCCTGGGTTGGGGGCTTTTTGTGCTTTTTCCCCCTACTTTTTTATTATTATTATTATTAGAGTGGATTAGCTCTACACTCTTATCTTATTTGCAAGCCAAAGAATTATAGATAGTAATTGGATAATCTCTCAATTATCCCCAGTGACTTAATTATCATCATTAACTGTATTTATTTCACTAATTTGGAGGATTTCTTTGGGGGGTTTCATTCTCCAGGCCTATTAGTTTGACTGATAATGGGGCATACTGGCAATAGCAAGGCAGAATTACACAATTATTTAAAAAATGATGGGTCGTATCTTACAAAACACAAAGAAAAAGAAAGCCCCATTCTATTTCAGGGGTATGTCTAAAATCAGAATTTTCAGCTGATCATGTAAACGATGAAATTTCACCTCTGTTGCACTGAGTTTCTGAATATACAGTGAAATTTGTTGGGTTATGCTACAACAAGGAATGGCTACTGTAAATTGAAAGTCAACGCAAAGAGCAAATACAATGCCTTAAGGAGAGAGTGTCATGATCTGAAATTTCAGAGGTAATGCAACTTCTTTGTCTGACTGGTGCGCTTGTATTTGAGCGTAATTAAAAAGCCCTGGAAGTGAAACTAATTCCTGCAGCTTTATACCAGGAGATGGATCGCCTGATTAATGAGGAAGATCTCATCCACATAGTCTCCATAACGATGTCAAGCAAAAGGGGGGCTTTCAGCCCCATCTTGCTGCTGTTGAGTCACAGAGGATGACTTGGGCTCGGTATCCAGCACTGTTAACTTCACTATTTAGGAACACACATCATAGCTGGTCCAGCACCAGCAAGCAATAGATGACATTTCTTATTTCTTTCCACCCCAATTTTCTGTGTGTGTGTGTTTTGTGGTTTTTTTTTTTTTTAAAAAGCCTGAAGCAGAAAAATATAACTGTTGGAAATTACTTTACATTAGTTGATTATCTCTGGCTAAGTTGAGAGCATTTGGCCTTGCTTATTTGAAATAATTTAACATGAGAACCCCACGGAGGGTGGCAATTTACGGGAGATAGTCTCAATTGTGGTATATACACATTGCGAGGCAAAGGGTGGGGGAACTGCCAACATATTTAGATAAATCTTTGAACTGCTGCTTATTATTCCAGGCTGTATCTTGTTTCAGTAGACCAAGTGTTGTTAAAATCACCAACGTGCTCACATTAGAAGCAAAATCATTTGATGCTTTTTTGCTGATCAGAGCCGTGAAACCTAAATTTTCAATGTAACCTATAAATTCACTTAAAAGTATTGTGTACACATGCAGTTTACGTGAGGTGCTCTGTTGTAAGTGGAGGGTTGCGTCCCCACCTCTGCCCCCAAGTCCTCCTCATGCTCCTTGAGGCCAAACTACCCTGTCAGTCATCACACCGTCACCCCCCGTCTTCAGCGGTCAGAGCTTTGTGTTACCTTTGGTAGCCGTCCAGCAAAGCCACAGCTCATCACTAGCACTTGCTACTGATGCGGCTTTTGATTACCTGAAGGATTATCCGGAGTTTTGATTGTGATTTTTTTTAATTACAATCGGTGAATTGCAATACTGTTTCAGTAATGAGGTATCCATTTTATACATAAATATTGGCTTTTTGGTCTGACACGGCAGGAGCATACTCACACCTCTGCCAATAGCTTCCTCGTATGTCAGTAATTGGTTTTCTCAAGGTTATTTATTTAGACAACTGTTTGATATCAGACTTCAATTTTGTTGTCTTCAATACACGTAAGACCAGTTTTTCTCTATTAATTGTCCTCTGAACTTTATTCCTTCACTCAAACTAGAGCCAAAAGACCGAGACCAGTCATAGATCAAACACCAATATCTGGTGTAAATCTGTGTAAGCCAATGGATTATACAAGCAGAGAGTCGGGGTCCGTATATATCAGAGAAAGAGAGAAATAAATCTTACCTGCGCTGAGAGACTGCATTAGCTTATTGTGCTTGTAAGACTTTGTAAAACCTAATATAGATTCCTGTAGTGGATGAGCACGGGGAGCTCCATCATTTCCTACGTGCACTTGGCAAGCCCGACCAGCGCAAAGTCAAGCTGCTTTGTGCTTTTATTTTTCTGCCTTCTTAAGACGTGGCAGTGGGTTTGCTCACATGGGAAAGTTAACGAGTCAAACCGGATTTCACCTCGCAGCGATGGGAGCTGAAGTGAAAGCAGCCTGATTTCAATGTAGAGCGGTGATGTTAAAATTTAATGTGGTTTAGCCAGGGCGCTTTTAAATCACCTCTCTGTTTAACCCAGATACCTTTCCTGAGTGTCCCCTGGACAGCTGGGGCACAAACTTCGGCAAGATTTGCTGTATTTTCACAGGGCGTGGGAAACAAGGTGGAATTTAGGCTGGGGGCACTGGGAGGGTGCCCACCCGTGCAGGATCTCATCCCTTCGGCTCATTTCAATGTTTCCAGAACAAATTTTTCCCCAAAGGCAGACCTGGAGATATCTCTGCTCAGTCTCTTGACGCCCAGTTTCTCTCTCAGACCTGGAGCAATTTGATAAGGTGAGAAGCTCAGCTCTCAGTTAAGATACTTCGAGCTTTCCTCATTGCAGAGAAAAGCCTGAAGGCATGAAGTGGGGATATCTGGGAGGCTCAAAAGCCAGATAGCAGAATAAATCTCTTGCTTCAACTATTAACACTTCAAGCCTTTTCCCACGATCCTGAGGAATGAGGGCGGTGTCATAATTTTGGGGAGACCTGAGCGCTTGTGATTAACCGTGCTGCTCATCCCTAGAGAAGGAGCCGCTGAATCCCACAAGGTTTCGTCGCCTCAGTGGGAAACGCGAGGTACAAATGAGCAGGAACAAGGGTAGCACATTCTAGCCGTTTCCTTGCTGTTGCTGTTACATGGGGTTACAGCACCAAAAGATTGTATTTAAATCCCCAAAAAGGTTTTCAATTTTAAAAAAATAAAAATATTCAGGTTTTGTAAAGTTCACCCTTCAGTGTAATCTTCCAGTGATTTAGAAATGTAATTATAAAGCCAATTGACAGTGCCCTTTAAAATATGTCATGTAGGAAAATTAATTTTAGGATTTCTTTCCTTTTTTTTTTTTTAAGCTTCGCTGTCACATCTTGGGCTAGAGAGAAGCATTTGAAGGTCCAGTAGGGACGGGAAATAATGGGGCAACGATACACAATCCCATCACATTCCTCTTTCTTGCACCCCATTTTAACATTTTTCTGTATCACGGGCCAGATGTTCTTTCTCCTCAGGACTTTTAGCCAGCGTCGAGCACGGAGTGGGACTAACCTGCTTAATTTATCAAAGCCTTAGGCAGTGCTGGATGACAGCACATAAGCGCTTTGGGATGAGAGGACGCTCATGGTCGAGCCAGGGAGGTGGAGCAGGATGGAGCCAGCGGGGAAGCTCAGGTCTCCTACACACCTCCCCGCGCATGGAAGGGAACTCTTTAGCCTCGCCTGATTTCCACGACCTAAGCACAGCCTGAATTAAGTTGCTGCAATGCAAGTTGCACAAATACAGACTAATATAATTTGTCACAATTAGGGCTTGATTGGATGTTTTCATTCAGGGTGATCCAGGCCAAACTGTTACAAATGACCTCTTCGCCTTAGAGCACAAAACAGATTTGCTAAACGGAGGGTGAGACTGGAAGGAAGACAACGGGAGCGGCGGTCTCTCGTGGCCACGCACCTCTGCTGCGCAGCACCCGCGAGGGCAGAGCAACAGGGACTTGCAAATGCTTGAAAGCAGGGAAACCATCCAGCGCGTACCATTTAGGAACATTCCTAACTTAGGAGGAGTATTTTAATCTCCCTGAGTATTTTCATCTCTGTGAAAGCGTAATCCACGCGCTTCGTGCTTGGCGTTTGTTTCCGTTTGGCTGGAAAGATGGGAAGGGAGGGGAAATGGGAATTTTGTCTGCAGGGAGGTCAGGGGCAGCGGCGTGTGTGTGTCAGGCAGAGGGGGGTCTCACTGAAAGTGGGGACGGTCCCTCACAGCCGGTGGAAGCCGCCTGGTTGGGGCTTGGGAGGAGAAGGGGCTTTAGGCAGGGCTCCTCCAGCATCTCCCGGGAAAACATTCCACTTTGCAGGGAATGCTGCTATAAATACTAAAAAATGCTCACCGGGTCATGGGTGGGAATCCTCACCTCCACCCCAGTGAGTGCCCTAACGCACATTTCCCCTTCAAACCTCCCACAGCAGAAGACACAGCCCAGCCCTTCGCTTCCTTCCCGCTGCTGGGAAGTTGGTGGAAGAGCTGCCAACCCCCAAAACACATGTCTTTGCTGCAACCAGCATCTGGGAGCCCTCAAAGCTCGTTAGAGAACGGCGAGGGATTGGAGTTGGAGGCAGGGTGAGGTGCTACTGAATGTAAATGAAAGTTTGAGGCTGTCAGCTTGGCTTGCTTTTTCAGCGGCCGGGGCTTGAAGCACTCGTTTCACCTTGGCACTCTGCATCACTCACGAAACAAGTGCTGATAATGATGGGATGACCGCTCCGCTTTCCTCCGCTTGCAAGCAGTTGGTGGTAATGATGTTCATTATGCATTCAATAGGCTATTTTACAATATGAAGTCATTTAGAAAAGGATAATTAGTCCACAGCTTGCTTTTCATTTTATTTAATTTTCTTTACTTCTGTTTGGGAAAAAAAAGAAAAAGGGAAAAAACAAAAAGTACGTAGGGATTGTGTTATTTTTGCAGCAAGCAAAATGGAGCTGTTTGATTTATCCTCACTCACAAGAGATATCGTGAAAATGGTGCCCTGGTTTTTGCTGAATGATTTCTTGCAGTTGAGCATCCAAAAGAGCATTTTAATCTCAATGTATGCTCTGCTATTGTATCAAATTAAGAAGAGCAGGCACGGGAGGCTGCTCAGTGAAGAATCCTCTTTTCCATTAATTTGGATGTGTTAAGTGCACTTGCAGAAGCCAAAAATATTCTTGTAAAAACAAGATTGTGCAATGGGATTTCTTTCTAGGGCTTCAGTCATCGACCAGCGTTCATCATTGCTAAAATTAAAGAGGGGCTGAAAGAGTAACATCTCCAATTAACAGAGACGCATCACTTATCTGTTTGTTTTGATTGGGTCTGTTAGTTTGATCCTATGGGGTAGGTAGCTTACAGAGCTACCAGAGCAGAGGATTTGGGGATCTGAATCATTCCTTGCACTTCCAAATTCCTTTTGCGTTTCTTACAACAGCCCAAAACAAAGCAGTCCCTGTTAAAAAGGCATTCAGGGACAAACTGACTTTTCAGCCTATGAAACGGCAAACGTTATGCTCCAGGATAAAATAAATAATTTCTATATTGGCAGCTGCAGTGCAATGAATTGACAGCTCGGGGAAGACGGTTCCCAGTGGTTTCCAGAAGCTGAGGAATAATCTTGGTGCTGGCACCCTGGTTGCTTCAAGCGGGGCAGCCTGCTGTCACGTCCCCAGAGCTGTCTCTGCTCCCTGCATGGCTGCAGCCCCCGTCTGGAGCCAGAGAGCCCCCCTGGATCGGGTCCGTAACCCCGGCTGTGTTTAAGGTCTGGATAAGGAGAGCTTCCTCACCCCGTTTTTGTGCGATGCACTGCACAGGCAGCAGAGGCAACTGAAGTTGAAAGGTTTTCTGTTTCCGTCAAAGGGAAATTAAATTCATATGTTTGGGGGAAAATACCTGGGACTGCATTGCTGCATGGAAGCACTTTTAGGTGACTGACCTATTTATTGAGAGCTCAAGTACGATTTTAGGTAAGTAGTCCCTCGAGTCTCTGGCCAACCGCTACACTAGGAATTTCCTAAAGGTGATGTCTCCCGTACAGTTAGAGTCAATAAGGCATGAAAGAAGTAAGATCTGAAACAGTGTAATGTATGAAATATGAATTGCACAGAAGCCTTGGATTACAGCAAGTCCAACTGAAATGCCTGGTGCTCCCCTCTACTTTTATTTCTATTAATATTCCTCAAGCAACAGCAAAGATCGATTTGAAGTAGAGAGCACAGAGAGTCATGGGAGCTTCATTAGCATGCAAATCTGAGTGAATTCATTAGCCCTGCAACTGATGCTGATGCTCCTGGAAACTAGTAAAAGAGTAAAGTCTGCAGAAGTAAATCAGGCCGTGCTAATGAGCCTGTTAATAAAGCTTTTGTAAGCCTTTTCCAGAGCCAAAGTGACAAAGCACACTGTCAACATTAAACCTCTGGTACTGTGCCTTAGATGAGGGACTCATATTTTTTTTTCTTTTTTTTTGGTGATGGGGAAGAAAGCAGAAAACCGTAGCAAAGGTAGAGAATGAGACAAAAACAGTTACAATATTTCCTCATCAGAGATAAAAGTATTGTGGGGTTGCAGAAAAGAGACAGAATGACAAATGCAACTGTGCAAATAAGATCCATTTGACTGAAATTATATTTTAAAGAAAAACAGGAGACCAAATTTTTCATAATGGGGCTTTCACCTTCTGGCTGTATGTTCTCATTTTCCCTTTGCCTTATTAGGCATAATTTCAGGATTGCATTTTGTTTCATCTCCTCCTAAACTTGCAGAAATGCTTACGGCGCTGATGCGGTGCCCGGCTCGCTGGGGGCCACGGCAGCCCACGCACCTCCTCACGGCGTGGGATGGCTCGTGGTGAAGGAGAAAGGGGCGACTGGCCAGCCCTGGGGCTCTGACCCACTGATTACAGGGGCTAGGAAGACTCGTACCGGGGCAGTCTCTGGTGCTGGCCCCTCACCTGTGGGACATGCTGGTCTGGGGCAAACCTGGTGGGCTCTGACAGACCCAGCCCAACCAAATCAGGGGCCCCGTGGTGCAGGGAAGGGGTCTGCTGGGGGCAGTTTGGCCCAGCTGGGTCCGTGGCTGCTGATGCAGAAGGGTAAGGGAGCTGATAGCACGCGTCTTAGGAGCAGCAAGTGGTGTCCAGATGGTTCTCTGATTTCTTCTGGTAAAGGCAATCCTGAGGAGGGGAGCGCATTGTATTTAACAGATTGGAAACTCCATTTCAGTCCATACCACCTTAAAGTGGACCCGTTCTCGGGCAAATTGCCGTTTTTGGACCCCCATGCTTACAGGTCGGATGGTGGGTACCAAAGTGACAGAGTGGTGTTCAGTCTGAAGATCGAAGCTTGATTTTAATACTGAAGCATGTCCTCCTTTACCTTCCATTTTGCCACCGTTTCAGGTGTTGCGAAGTTAGAGCTCTCCTTTCCCTGCTATACCAAGGCTGTAAGTTTTCCAGGCGGGAAATAAATCGCCGTGCCCGACCCGCCAGCCCTGCCGAGATCAGCTGGGCACCCGCACCGACGAGCCGCGATGCTGCTCATCCCCCTCGACCTTGTGTCTGCTTCGCGTGGCGGCAGCAGCAGCCGCGGCAAACGAAAAGGCTGCGGGTTCACCGGGTTCCGAGGCAGAGATAAGGGGGAGGCCAGTTAGAAATCTATTTGGTTTCTTTTTGCAGCAACCCCTTTGTGTAAAAGAGCTTGATGCAGGGGGAAACTGATTACTGCTTTCTCATCAAGTGGAAAAAGAAGTGCTTTATACACAGGCTGATGGAAAACTACTGGAATGCTTTTCAGTTTCCCCTTCTAACCTTTAGTGCTTTCTGGTGCCTTAAAGGGAACAAAACGCTGGACTGAAAAAAGGGGGGAAATATATCAAAATATATTTGGAGATAATGGCAAGTAATATAATAGACAATGCAGCTGGGCAATAAAAAGAGAGGCAAGGGGAAGGCATCAGAAACACTGTCAGAGAGGGGAAGGAAAGCAAGAAGATAGGGAGAAAAGCTAAAAGCAAGGAAATGAAGAAAAAAAGCCACTGGTATAATGGGGTGGCACAGGACAAAGAGGAGATGAAGGGAAGGTACAGTGAGAGCAGTGCAAGGAAAATGAAGAGGAGGCACTGGGTGAATGACGGAGCAGGGTCACGGGCAGGCGCAAGCAGGGAGGAGAAATGGAGTGGAAATGAAGCAAAGGGAAGTGTGGAGTGGCGGTGATGCTGCTGACCTGTTTTTCTTTCAGCTGCAGAGGGATGGCAAGTGTTTGCATTAATAATGCTAATGTTTGGTTACCCGAGGGGAGAGGGAGCCTTGGCTAGCTGGCGTCAGGGACTCCTTTTGGTCAGTGCTATGGGTTGAGCGATGCTGAGCCTTTTTCGCAGCCTTCTTGGACTAAAAGGGGAGGGAAAGCACTAAGAGGTAAACAACGCCAAGGTTTGGGCTAAGACCCATTGGTCTGACAACCCACCTACAGACTGCACTTCTTCCTTTGGTGCCGGTAACCTGCCCACCCGCCGGAGGCCATTTGGCTCACTGCCCTTCACTCCCGATAGCCGCATTTAATTTGATGCAATATCAGAGATCTTTCCGCCCTGTTTTCATACACAGGTTCACCCAGGTAGTTCATCCTGCCTATAATCTCATAAGCACGGTGCCATAACGCTTGTGCTCAGCTGCATTTCTCATAGCCTGCTGCATATTTACATCGCGCGGCCATCGCGGCACTCAACATGCCACACTTTAGGTGCAATCGCACTGGCGCCGTACATACCAACTGCACCATCTGTTTTGATTCCTCTTTCTTTTGTATTACATCGCAGCGTCGTCTTTCCTTTTTTTCTTTTTTTTTTTTTTGCTGCAGCTGCAAAAGCTTTGGGAACATTCCTATAATAACTCCTATACAGCTTGGTTTAGCAGATATTTGGGCTCTTTCATTCTTAGCTCCCGAATTACATTTGGTTATCAACATGCATTATATCTGCTGTCAATTAGCTGTTATCTAACACCGTGAAATGACTTAACTCCTTCAGCCTGTTCGGAGATCTGTCCCCTACCAGCACACCACACGGCTTGTATCAGCTTGCAAAGATCCAGGCAATTTTGTCACACTTATTTTTTTACTGGTGCTCATTACAGCTAAAGGTCAGTTGTGTTTCCATTGTAAGCCTAGGGATAATGGCGTGATCCAGCAAACTCTTTCTTGTGTAAAGTTAACAGGACTATTTGCATAAAAATCCTTACTCGGGGAGTAATTTGCAGGATCGCACCTTTAAAGCCGTAGCCTGGGGAGCGAGGCAAAAGCTGGAACCTGGAACAGCAATCTTCCAAAGCCATATTTTATCGGAGAAAATGATCAAAATTTAATGAGGAGAAAAAGGTACTTAATGGCTGCAGATAGTGTAATTTCAGCCATAAAAATGGGATCATCTTGTGAGGCATCTTGCTGCCGTCGTTCAAATCAATGGTACCGCTGGCAGCAGCCGCAGCGGTGGCAGGGTGAAGCCCTACAAGGTGTTGGGCAAAAGTCTTCACCTGCCACAAAACACAAGTGGTGAGTCTGTAACTTTCCACCAGATGGACAACTTGGAGAAGTAACGGGTGCTTTGTCTTCCCCGAAATCTGTGCTTGGCTGCGAAGCCATTGCATGACCACCTTTTATAAGCAAGTGCAGTGAAACCCGGCCGCAAGGCATGATGGCCTTGCTATCACGGCTGAAGCTGCTTGCATCTCAGGGGGGGTTTCATCTCCTCTCACAGTAAACGTTTCAAGTGATCCACCAGCTCAGTTGTTTATAATACTGGAGACTCCCAGAGGCTCAAAGCTAGCCTTGAAAATCCGTTTACATTTTTAAATATATGCCAAAGCGTAAGCCCTGGGACAATTATGAGAAGTTAGGTAGGCAAAGCAACTAAAATAGAATCAAAGAAGGCCTTTAGTAAGCCTTTGGTGGATATCTCTGCATATTTTCTTGAGCAGCCCACATGAGCAACGCTAGCCTTCATATCCCAGGTCACATCTGAGAAAGGCAGCAAATGGGTTTGGCCATTGGTGAGCAAATATTAGTCCTGGACAAAGGCACTGCTTTATTTTCCCAGTGTACCAAAATTAGAGAACCCCCTAGTGCTAAATAATTTTGTTCTGCCTCACTGTGAAAATTCCCGGTGCTCAATAGCCCTCCACAAGTTCTCATTTTATCCCTGTAGTGCGGGGCTCCTGTGGTTATATGTCAGCTGCAGTAGTGGTAAACATGTACACACTACTCATTTAAGAGCTTTTAAAAGACTTCTTACTGTGCCCAGAAATTACACCTGTGCTTTCTTACTTACCCATGCTGTTGTCTTTATTTCTCAGGCTATATTAAGCCTCTTTTTTTTTCCCCCCCTTTGAAAGAGTAGAAAAGTACAAACACCTTTAAGTTCTGGCTTTCTTTCTACCAAACAAGTTGTGCAGAGAGGGACAGAGACAGTTAATATGAACAGAGGGAAAAAAATACGGGTGCGTTGCAGTAGGGATGGCAGAAGATGTCTGCCCCTCCTGAAGCCACTTGACTTTTCAGGAGCTCTGTGGTGTTAGCTGAAATCCCTGGCAGCTGCAGCGCTTGACTTCCCCGAGACGGGGACCTGTGATATTCTGACTGTGTTCTCTGTATCCAGAAATGATGAAGGGAGACAGAGCACGTAGTACCCGGAGGAGCTGCGTCAGCGGAGGGGAAGGTGGACGCAAGGGTGCAATGAGGCATTGGCCTCTAATGAACTTTTCCATTGTAGGAGAATCTTTCGGTATTAAAGATGATTTGATAGAAACAAGAATAAGAGGAGATGTGGTAAGTAACGTAAAATACCATGTCTAAAAGACTGTTTGATCTGTTCGCATTATGCTGCTAAAAGAAGGGAATTGAAATAGAGGTCCTGCTAATGTCAGTGGTCAAATACTACACTGGTCTCATTTGCCTGATATTTCATGTGGGAACTGTCACTGAAACAAAAGACAAAAACATTCAAAAAACCCCCAAATATGAATTTCACTTGAACTGGTTAAATATCTCTGATAAAACAACGGTGTTTGGGATGGTGTGAAGTTGATCTCTGATGTGGGATATGACTAAGAAAATAACTCAAAGACTTTTGAAGTAAAGGGCTGATGTAGGGTGTGTTTGGTACCTCCTCTCTGGTAGTGACATGAGCACTAACAGTGAATATTTACTGAATTTATCTGATCCAGCCCATCCCAGTGACTCTCCTTTAAGAGTCCCTGCATGTGCGTGGTGGTGGTGGCTGCTGGCAGGTCCAGACCCAAATCTCAGCAGGCTGCCATCTTCCATAGTTCTTAATGTGTTTGTTTATGGGGCCAAACCCAACGTTTTTCCCAAGACGTGCCCAATTTGCAATGCCAACATTAGGGTTTACTGTTAAACATCTGCTGATGCACCTCTGCTGAGAACTTAGTCTTCATGGGTTATCCAATACATTTAAAAATAATAAAGCTCTTGCTCTGTATTTCTCAAATGTTAGAACCAAGCCTTGAAGGCATCCACATTAATTATGTTTAAATCTTAAGAAACGCTTTCGGACCTCCCCCCTCCATTCATTGCAGCTCTTGAACCTCTGGCTGATCACGTCGGGAGTGATCAGCACGTCTCCTCTCGAGCTCAGATCCTGCCTCTCCATTCTGCAAGTGAAATTATCTCTCTGTGGCTGCACCCGTAAAGTGAAGTACACTCGTGCTTCCAACTTCCGCAGAGTACCAGTCAGTTAGCTGTGCTAGGGCGCCCATTAACGCCTGCAATTAGCACTGACGAAAGTGCTGCTCCCCCCACTCCCTGAAACCGCACTTCCTTGATTGGTTTTTTAGAAAATCCCAGTGCAGTGTAATATCTCCCTGGTAGTTATGTTTCAACAGAACAGCGAAGTTAGTGAGGCGTGACAGTGCTCTTTTTTCTGAACCTATACTGAACATCCTTAATCAAGCTTTGCTTTTTTAAAAATAATGGGTCTAATTCTCTTTTGGCTTACAGTATATTCATGCTCGTGTAATTCCATCAGGCCGTATCCTCAGCTCCTGTAAACTGGCAGAGCTCTTTCAACTTCATTTAAACCCCAGGAAGATTGTTAATAGCTGAAGATTTGGGCTGTTGATTTCCAAGCTATTCCTGATTTATGCCAGTTCAAAAGGATAATGGGTTCAAGCTTTTTTTTCCTTTTTTCTTTTTTTGCCATTAGATCTACACTCTCTACCTCATTTACGTCAAGCAATACACAAAGTACATCCAAGCAACCGCTCGTTTCTTGAGGTCTTGATCCCGCTCCACTCCTGCTGACCCTGTGTAAAGCCGATACACCCAGCAGCTCCTGAAAGCATCCACCGATCTCCCTAAAGGCCCTCAGGAGGGTCAAGCCAAACTGTCGGGGATAGTTGCCTTGTACCACTACATACATTCCATTTTTGTGTGTTCTCTAAATTCGGTGTTGTCTTCCCATGTGCAGACATACGATGACATATTGCCCTGGCTCGGCTATGCTGCCTCTCGAGATCTCCCAGGAGAAAGCCCATGGATGCTTCAGCACGTCTCTGCCACAACCCAACGGGACAACGTGTCCTCGGCCATTGCACTTAGCGGGTCCTGCAATGAAGTAGTTGTGTTTCGTTCTTCTCTCTCCCTTCTTTCATTCCTGTGTTCAGTAGTCAGATGCCTGCTGGCAGTAGCCGGCATCCACGGCTCTGGGGATAGCAACAGGCAGGTCACCAAAGTGAAGAGGACAGAGACAGCGTGTTTCTTCTCGGTGGTGTCAGATTTGTCTTTGGTAAGATCCTGGCCAATCTGAAATGCAAGAAATACGTGAACCAAGAAAGAAATGTGTTGAAGGGCTGCTGGTTGCAAGTCCATTCCCATGATCAGAGAGCACATATTTATACTGGCAGTACAGTGGCTTGTCTGATATTAGACTGACGTTTAAATTAGGTGCAGACTCGACGATAACTCTGATTGCACCTGGGACTTCTGAGTGCAGCACAGGGCAAATAAATAATGATGTCTGTAGCAGTAGATAGAGATGCTGTTACTGACTTCGATATAGCAAAGTGAAACACTGGGTGAAACATCACACAGGCTGACAGATTAGAGATTTCATAGGCTTCAGGTACAAGAATAAAGAAAATAAAACTTGAAATCAACTTTCTTTGATAAAAGTAGCCACGGAGGAGGCTTCCAAACACCTGCAAAACTACTATGTGGTTCCCACTGGTGACTGCACCCAGTACTTCAATGTAGAAATATGAACTGTAGCAACTGAGCTGTAGTTCTTCGATAAATTTTTTATAAACTTGAGGTTTATGGATGCGGAACACGACAGAATATAGAGCATGCAAGATTTTTCAGAGGGAAAGTGCCTAATTGCTGGTTTTGCACTGACTCACTGTATGCAGAGACATAACTTGCGATCTATACTGTACCATACTGGCCATACATACCTGCAAAAAGAGTCTGACTTGTTCATTCAGTTCTGAACTATCTGTTGTTTAGTCCTTCCCCATCTCCCTTCCCAAGGAGTGCCTCTCTGCAAGGACAGAAGGGGGAGAGACAGGGTGAGACAGGAACCAGAAAACTAGAGGAGGGTTTGCATAAGCTTTCGTGACTTATTACACCATATAAAATACTATGACACCTGCCAATACATTTTTGGGACTTCCACATAATGATCTCCCATAGAGGGAATCACTTCAGTACTCTGGCACTCTCAAAGTTGTGAAGTCAGTTGCCCACAAAGTGCTTCGCTTCTCCCAATTGTGCTTTGATGTCTCCATCGTTCTGAGCCTCCGGGAACAGGACACTTCTCCCAGATTCAATGAAAACGCACTCAGCTTTCTGAAGCGCTTCATTTCTGGTTTGCGTTTGGGGCTTGGCTGCACAAGTCAGAAGAATTTGGTATCATCTTTTTTGGAGGACAAACCCTGGCACTTCAAATGTTTCCCTTCCTGTAGGTTTATTGTCATCATTTATCATCCTGTATATGCAGCACATTTGATGGCATGAATCCTTGCTCCTGACCCCACCAATGACATCAATAGAGACAACACCACACTTTTGTGCAATTGTTTCCTCTCAACTGCTGCTCAGCTTTTGATAGTGATTCGGATGAGTAAATCAGCACAATTTTATGGAGTTCTGCCAGTTGTGACTCACTGATTTTTCCAGCACTTACTATACAAATGTTTTTGTCCCCCAGCAAGAAGCCTTTCCCAGCATCACTCCAAGCCCGGAGAGAGCAGCTGAGTCCCTGCTGGCACCCCAAGCAAGGCTCCCCACCCAGCCATGTCCACTGCGGGGGACCGTAGGAGAGAGGTAAGGAGCAGGGTAAGGGCTCAATCCAACACTTATTAATAGTGCTAATTATTAAAAGCTAATGCAGTGCCCTCCCCCCATCCTCTTCCCAAAGATTTGGTTTCTCCATAATGTTAAGAAATGGGATTTGATGTTGTTTTCAATTTTGATGTGGTTTCTAACCTACGTAAAAGCGGAACTAACCACGGCTATAAGCTCACAGCCACTTTTTTGTTGGCTTCAGCCTGTTTCAGATACCACATCCTGAGATGTAAATCAGAACTGAGATATACTGAAATAAAACCGGCTTATGTTCGAGGGGAAAAACAGGCTCAGTTTGGTCTAAATTACCCTCCTACTTGCTGAAGCACCCATCAGTACTCTTTTTCAGGAGGACAGGGATTCTCCAGGGCATTAGCTGTTTTCTGTTGTGGATAAGATATATTTGCTGAAACTCGCATGTTCGGAGGCCTCTTAAAAGACGCTGGTTCAATGAAATCAAGTGTAGGACAGTGCCCTCCCTCTCCCCACAGTACGTTATGGTTGAACTCATAGAAATAAAACAGTTCTTGAAAAACACTTGGTGAATCTACATAATTAAAAATCTTTCCTGCTGGGGGTTAACGATTTGGGTAGATTAACTTGATAATGTAATGTAAAATGTTGAAATCAAGAGCGTGCATCTAGAAATACTGGTGCAGCTCTGCAATGGGAGACAATTTTAAGTAAATAACCGGAGAAAGTATTTTGCAATTAAATTAAAGATGTTTCCAAACTACTGTACTTTGCTATAAAAAACCATCATCTTGAAAAGTCAAGTTTCATTTATTTTAATTAGCCCCGTCATGAAGTATTCCGTTCAGCAAACACTGACTAACAAGCCCTTTTCCAGACACCAATTTGAAACGCGTGCGTCACAAAAATGATCGCAGACCCTTTACGTGGTATCTTCTGGGCCCAATTCTCAGGCAGTCGAGATCGGCCTCGCTCCACCCAAGTCGGTGTGGCAAACTAATTCACACCAGGTGAAAACAGAGGCTTTAATTGCCCCAATACGCCCTTGGAGAGGTGATGCAGAGTCTACCGATATTGGCTGGAAAATTCCTGTCGTCTTTAGAGAAATTCAGGTTCAAAGATGTGTGCTCCGGGATGAATCTCCGGTCCCTTTCACTCTTCTCGCACTCGAGTTATTTAACTGCAGAGGCATCGGTATCAAATTGATGGAAAGCCAAAGTGATCTTGATCCTCCTTTGAGACTTACTGTTGAATTGCATTATATATAAGCATAGAAGCTTTTTTATTATTAATGGGATAGAAAATCAGAACCATCAAGGAAAATGATATAAGTCCTATTAAGATGGATGAGTTGGAGTTAAGTCCATGTATTCATAACAAGATTGTTCTCTGCGACTCCTGTAAAAGTGTTTTGTCCTCTCATGGGAAGACCTCACCGGGGTGGAAGAATGTCGAGGGAAATGCCCCAAACTTCTCCTGGGGCAGCTGCCCAGCCCGGTGGGCGGTTGTGTAGGCAGTGCCCACACGTGTGCGGGCACGAGGCTGCTTTGGGGGATGGTCTGCTCCGGGGTGGTAAATCTGGGGCTGCCACCCCAGGAGCCGACCTTCCTTAGGATCTCTTGCTTAAATCCCTTTCTCTGTCATCCGATTTGTTTTCGCATCTGCCAAGTATTGCGGTTCCCTCTGCATATCCAATGAGGGGATTATTTCACAGGCTTAAATCTCACTACTACAGAAAGAAAGTTACATTGACAAATACTTGTTGTCTAGGCGGGGAGGCTAGTGAGGAATAAGCTGAAGTGAGCGTGAAGGGCACTGTCAGTTCTGCAGAAATGCCTCTTATTTCATGTGGTGAGCATCACATCCAGAGCGCTCAAAGCCATCTCTGTGCAGCACAAGGTATCCTCCGGGAAGCGAGTGAGGAGCAGCTATTCTGGGCTGCCCCCTTATTTAGGTAAGCCCACGTGTATAAAATCCGAGTATTGCCTTTTAATTTCATCTTGTTACTTATAGGTGAAACGCCTTGTTCCACCTTAATTTATCCCTTCTCTCTGTTAACACCCTTCAAATACTTCTAGACTCTTCCCCCTTCCTTGCCATTTAGCCATGCTTTAATCTTACCTATTTATTCATTCATCATAAATCAATCTCTCCTGCCCCCTAATCAGCGCAGCGCAGCAGCTCTGCACGGAGCTCCCCGCAGTCCGTGTGCCGCTAACGAGCAGGACCCAGCGCCGGGAGCCTCGCAGGAGGCGCAGCGTCGTGCCAGGAGGGATCCTTAACACCCGACCCCGGGGTGTCATGTTTTCCAGTTGCTGCCCCCACTTGACCCCTGCCACCTCCTAATGCAAAATTGAGGTCTGTTTTCCTCCTGCTGGCAGCCCTACGTATCTTACCCCCATTACTATCATTTGGAGAGGAATGGCTTTGTCCAGATAGTAATAATTTTCATGTCCCCATTCAGAATCTCCTCTTTTCTTCTACCTGCGCGCAACTGATTGAGCGATAAGCACGTTCCCTCTTTCCTTCTTACCTTATAATAAGCACCAGCAAATCTCTGCCGGTTTTGAACTCAGCAAGTGTGCACTCTGCACCTTCAAGTGGATCCTAATCCAAACATTATATGGCTGAAAGCGTTCGAGTGCTTAAAGGATCCACAGCTTTTCTCCCCGCTCCCCAGGGGTAATACGCACAAACCTACCTGGCAGCAGGTCCCTCCCCAAACCTTTACAGCAGCAGCATGACCTCTGAATAGTCTTCATCTATGCAGACTTCTACATCTGATTTCCACTCCACTGTTAATCTGTGATCTTCATAAAAATTACAACTATTAGGTTGTCTTTCACTATGTTATTCCCTAGAATGCTTCTAGCACTTTCAGCAACTTTCATCTTGGCACCCCAGAGTCAGCTCTGTAGCCCCTTTACTTTGAATTATACAAGTGTACAAAATCATCCCTTGAAGAATATCTTTATCTTTCTTAGTGTTTGCACTCAGTACAGGTGATGGGCGAGCTAGTTCCCGGTTGGTGTGTCTTTGGGCACTCAGGAGCAAGTTGCGTGTTAGATTTGGAGCCAAGAGGAAAGTTGCCTCCCAGACCAGCATGGCAGGATTTTGTTTTGGTTTATTTTCTTGCCTACTCCTTAAGAAAGCGGCGCAATCTCTTTCTGATGGCGAATGGTCTTGGCATCCAGACAAGCGATCTTTCCTGCCCCGTCTGCGGTACTTTACGGTTGTGTCTTTTCATCTTTCACTGCAAGTCTGCATTTGTTAGATGGTAAGGGGGGACTCACAGCTGGAGGTACAGGGTATACGTTGCATGGACTCCTCTGAATCAAATATTGAGCCCATGATCATCTGCAGCGGTGGCAAGCTGGACTGGATGAACGCTCTGACCTCTCCTACTCTTGTGTTTCTGCCCTTTCTCAGTTTGATTCACTTATGTTTCACCATCACTGGGCTATTCTGAACATCTTTTGCTCTCTGCCTGGTTCCTATTGATGGTGCTTCTCTGTTCTTCCATTATTTTCTCTGTATGGGGGGAAGTGGCCTTCCCCTTGAGTATCTCCTGCTAGTGACCACGACTACCTATGTCTTCTCTTTTCTCATCACAATGCAGCTTCAAGTTATTTACAAACACAGTGCTATTTCTGTTCTCCATCTCCTCTTCATCTGTTGGGAAGCTTTGACACCCTTGCTTACCATGTCCGCCTGCTCTTTTACCATGAAACTGCTCCTTCCACTGGGCTCTCCCGCTGTGACTGCCCGCTCCTCTGTCCCCATGGAGCACAGGGCTCTGCCTGCTCCCTGCCTGGTGTCTCCCAAGCAAACCGCCCTGCTTTCCCACCTCATCCCAGTTTTCAGGGCAGGCCAGTCAGTGCAATTAACTCAGCTCACTCCCCAGTTCATCACACATTCAGTTTGGTTTAATGGAGTGAAATTCAGATGAAGTCAGAAACAATTACTGCAGCTGACGTCTCCCCAGTTTCTCACACAAATCTGGAAAACATACCAGATCAGACACTCGTATCCTACACTTAAAATGAGCCGTTTCTCAGTGCGTTAGTAACTCCGCTGCTTTCAGTGCTTGAAGAGCACGAGATGATTTTATCTTTTTTTCCTCGGCGTGATGGACTGAACTATTCATGGCAATGTCAGGGATCAGAGGGAGAAGGAGAAGGCTGAAACGACCAGGGGAGCAGAGCCAGGGCAGTGGGAAGGAGGCTTGGTGATAAAAGAAATTGGTGAGATGACAGCAAGACGAGCTGCGATCTAAGCCCTCCTTACACCTTGTGTTTCTGTACATACACTCAAAACATATTTCAGGGCTTGAGAGTGTTTCCTCCTTTCAGGAGATCTATTCTGTCATTACTTCAGCTGACAGCCGTTGGGGAGAATGAAACACTTTGGTTAGCCTCAAACACCTTGCTAAGTTCTCCTTGGGTTGAAGCACAGTGATGTTTTATTACAGCTGACACCAATCAAAGCAAATAGACAAAAGTGAGAATTTTGATTTGGAATCTATGAAACAAAGGGAATAAGTGAAGCGAATTTGGACTCACAGTTCAAAGGAAGGGGTAAGTAAGTCCCAGAAAAAGGTTTGTCTTATCAACACCTTGTGCTTTGGGAGGAATGGGTTGTTTTACAAGGGATTGTGCAGCCTCCGCAAAATCCCTCGTGGCGGCATGAGTGCTTGGTACCATCTCTGTTCCTGGGACTCTGTGACTCAGCCAAGGTCATGGGAAACTGGTGTTAGGGGGAAAAAAAAGAAAAAGAAACCGTGACCTTGTCCATCATAAAAGATTGAGCACTTATGAGTCTGGTCCCAAAAGGATTAAATTATTGTATGTTTGTTCTGAGGTGGCATCTATGGTCCACAGCGAGTCATTACCCCCCTGTACTAACTAGTAAACAATGACAACGTCACAAAGATGCTGTCCAAAGGTACGAGAAAGCCCTGTCCTTTCAGTGGCTCTGGTCTCGGCCCTTACCACTCTAAATTCCCTCTAAATATCCTCGTGGGGCATTAAGCAAGAGGAAAACATTACAAGGCATCAGTGATTGACCTCGATGGATAGCCAGAATGGGGTCGTCACACACCAGCCCTCGGCCATCAAGGTGTCACTGGGCAGGGGAATTTTAAAGCAAGATGTGATGGGTTGGAGGTTGAACTCAGTTATATGGCAGCGAAGCCCCTGCCATTGGGGACCTCCCCTGGGACAGTATTGGTGGCACCGGCACGGGAACCGGTCCCACAGCACCGACAGGGAGGTATAATGGGGCTGGGGCAAACATCTACACCCACTTGCTCATGTGAAAAAAGGCAAGAGATTTTTGCAACAAAATGTGGACCTGTTTGAAATTCACAGTTTGTCACAGCCCATTGTGAATTCAAGAACAGGCCTTCTTTCAAAGGAAATTTTTGTGATGGCATATTAAGAAAAAACAGGCCACTTTCTTGTAAAAATGGCCAAGCAGCAGGCCTGCTCGGGAGTGAGGCTTTGATAATATGAGCCCATTTTCCATGGCTTTGGCATTAAAAATACGGAGAAGTGCACTCGGTCCAAAGTTTGCACAGAAAACAGACACGTTGTCAAAGCTGTGAATGAGGAGAAATAGGAGACACCTGGAAAAAGGCCTTTCTGTCCTCCTTTAGGAGCACACTACCTAAACATCTGCTTAATATTGAGGGTGTGTTTAAGATACAGAAGGAATTTATCCACATATCCATGCACCGGGGAAGAAAAGTCCTGAGGACTACACCCAGGTCACAGCAGGATTCATTGCTCCGATTTAGTATTAAGCCCGTTTGTTTGTGCCAATGAATTAAGGCGCTTTTCTTTTTCACTCCTGTGGCATTAATAGCAGCAAAACCAAGCCGCCTACAAATCCCCACACCTTGTATGGCCAAACAAACTCGCGTCCCAGGCACTGCTCTGCTACGGTGATTTGGGTACGGAGATTTGTTTGAAAGAAAGGATCAAGCCAAATCTCGCTTTGTTTTCCTGCTGTCCTGAATTCCACCCTGCCTTTTGAATAGCTTTGCCTCAGCGCTTTGAACTCCGCGTAACTCTTCAAAATAACGCGAAAACAACAGAAAAAAAAAAGAAAAAGAGCAGTTTTCTTGCCCCCGAGCCAGGAGCATCCCTTGCTGCTGCGGAGCCCCGGCAGCCGGGGGCGAGGGGCGCGGGGAGCCCGGGCACAGGGCACCGCTCGGGGCTGCCTTTGTGTGACTTAACAGTGACATCCAGCGGTCACCGAGGTCCCTCTGACATCGGCCTGCCCGGGAAAACTCGCAAAGTTCCTTTTCTTATTGGCGGTGTGCATCTATCTATCCGCGCCTCAGCAGGAGCTGAGCTGGGTGGGAGCTGCTCCCTCCGGCTCGGGGTGCCCTAACGCAATCTCGGCTGCCTCCCGACCGGCAGCGACACCAGAGTGTGCCTTCAGCTTTTGTTTTAAACCCCAGAGTATAAAATAATCTTAAAATCACCCTGGTTTCCCTCAGTTTTATAACCCCCACGTTGTCTGCAGCATCATGAATATTATTCATAATTAAGCTGCTATAAATGTAAAAATAAACCAAAACCCTATTAAACGTTAAATCACAGAAAGTTTTCCTTCTACTAGTTATTACACTAAACACAAAAATAAGCAGTTTTCATCTGAAGTTTAACATTACAGGCGTATTTTTATATGATAATTTGGTTTTCAAAAAAAGTCTAACTGTGAAGTTTAATGATACCACACGAAGCAGCTTGTCAGTTCATATTTATATTCAAATCTGAGCTTTCACAGTTCCCCGTGTGTTTCTTCAGTATTTTGTTGAAGATATTCTGACAGTCTTTCTCAAAACTGTCTCTAGGAAAAGCAGCATGAAAACCTGCAAAGAAACAAAAAGCTTCCTACACTTCTGGCTCGGGGTTTGGATGCTCAAGGAGACGACTTTTATTTCCTAAATGCACAGGAGGCTGACGCTCGAAGGCTCAAACGTTTGGCTGCCGCCACGCAGCCCTTCTGCCTCTGCTTGTCTTTCCCCACGAGCAATGGTTGGTCGCACCAAAGCCCTGGAGGAGTCCCCAGAGGTTATAAATACAGAAATCCGAAGCACGGAAAGCTGCAGCCACCAGAGCATTGCTCAATCCGCCCACGGAGGTCAGGTACCAGTTTTGGGGCTCCCCTCTGCCCTTTCTGTCCCTGTCTCCTGGTTGCGAGCCAGGCTGGCTACGCATAGCCATGGGCAGATATTTGGCCGGTGGTTTCTGAGAGCTGCTCTCAGCGCCGAGATGGACGCAGCCTGCCAAGCACAGCTCCCACCTCCCGGGTTACAGGACCTGCCTTACCACAGGTAGCAAACCTGAGCCGTTACTCATCATCTGTTGCTATACAGTGAAAAATAGGGGTCACTTCCCCGCTGACAGGGGTTTGCCAGAGAAGGCCTTGCTCCTGCCCTCCTCCTAGGTGGGGACACGTCACCCAGCCCAGCCTGGCTGCCTTATTTAAAGGAAGATTTCTGTCTGTAGTTCCCACAAAAGCCACACGCACTCTGAATGAGTCTCCTGTTGCTCCCCAAATGCCTTCTCCTCCTCAGCCGGTGTGGCAAAGAAAAAAGCAAGGTGGAAGGTGAGGATGTACCCGAAATCACAGCTGCATCCCAACACACTGCTGAGGGTCGGGAAGGAAAAAACCTGGGACTGAACCCTGCTTCTCCTAAGTGCATCCTCCTGCCCCTTTGCATGAGAAATTCAATGCGAAACCCTCGGCTTGTCGGAGAGCTCAGATGGTTCCTCAACCCGCCCCACTCTCAGAGAAGGTCACCCCATGTCACAGGCGGTTCAAGCAACAACCCCACTGTCAGGGAGCAGAAGATGTATTTCTTTTTAATATAAGATGCAGAGGGTCTAAAATGACTGCAGCTGCCATTGCATTAAAAAATGTATGTCTGCTGCCTTCAGGTTTTTGACATTAGATGTTCCTTTCAGTCTCTCCTTAGCTGACAGCTGCATTTCATGGTCTCATGTCCACTCCAGAAACAAAAGCAACCTTTTAATCCCAGCAAGCCGGAGTGAATGACCTCTCTTGCAGCACCTCCTGATTCATGAGCGCTATTTTGTCCTGGCTTCCCTCTTCTCTCTCTCCTACTCTGCAGGAGCTGGGGGAGAAGGTGACCAGAGCTTAAGTCCATTCCTCTGCATGACCTTGGGTGAGTCACTTTGCTCCCTCCCGTGCTGTGCTGCATGACAGTGGGGTGGGAATCACCAAGGTGGAGGGGGTGAAGTGATGGGCACAGTGCACGGGGGTCTTGGCAGCAATCCCCCCATGTTCCCCATCCCCTCGTGTCTGCCAGCGCTGCCCACCACCGGGCTGCGTGAGCACAACCGTCGCATCCCACAGCCCCAACCACAGGAGGCACGTGCTAATTCCTGATCGGCTTTTAATGATCCCAAACCCCTCTACTGACTCAGGCGACAGCTAAATTTATCCCAAGGTTAGGGTGACTCTGCTGTACTGAAATCTATTTAAAGTCAAAGCAAGCACTACAGAATAACAAGTTGTTATACAACTCCAGAGACCAGGCAGCTTCCCATATTCTGTTTTTAATGTAAAAGGTAACATATTTCCATATTTTGTACGTGCTAATTGTTGGGAACACTGTCAGATGGTTCAGCAAATTGAAAATGACAACATCAACCTGTTCAATCCATTAAAATCTCTCCAGGAACGTAAGGGACATTGTCAGCCAAGTAATGCTGGCATCCCTGTGGTAAAGCCATCTTGCTTCTTATTAATGACTGGCTTTACAAATGAGCAGATTTTCTTAGCGTGCACTGCTCCATCACATTATCCAGGAGGGGCACAGGCACAATGTAAGGAAACCCAGAGGTTAAAAGAGAAGACGTTCAACCCAATGCAGACTTAATGAAGAGAATGGATGAATAAAATTTAAATAGGTCCCCGGCCACACAGCCAAGATAAAAGGTTGGGAATAGCTTTCTCCTTGTGCAAGGACCACTGCAGGAGTTTAGAGGGATTACAGTACAGATTCTGGACCGGTCTTTTATAAGAGGGAATTGGTAACATTTTGAAAAACTCCCAAGTCCCACCTTCAGGAGAAGCTAAGGGAAACAGCAACCCCAAACCTGCTGGAATTCAGCTCTGCATAGTCCCTTGGGGGAGTCAGGTGTTTAATACCTTGACCTGGACCTTAGCTCCTTTGTGCAGAAACACAAGCCGGCTCCAGTCCAAAAAGCTGTAGAGATAAGTTAGTGCAGTGCTATGCCCAAGCCAATATACCGTGGTATTTATTTCCAGTAGTATTTATTACCTTGGCCGTGGTATTTCCCAAAAGCAGAAAGCAGCTGTGTATAACTTCCAGACCAGAATTTCCAACTAGCTGGGGCTGAAGGCAGAGAAAACTTGCATCTGTTTTCATCCATCCTGATAGACACATCCAAAATCATTTTGCTTTTGAAAATGTTGCCATAAAGCTGTTAATTCATTGTAGCCCATCCAAAAGCTGAATGTGAGGATCCTGGTATCTTCCCCAGCTCTTTGCGAGCAGGGTCCGCTCCTCCTCGAAGGACGGTAGCACTGGCTTTGCTGGGGACTGTCATAAAACAAACAATAGCTCTTTGTCCTAATACTGACGGATCGCTAATACTAAAATAATAATTATTTTTTCCCTTCCCTAGTATTTTCTGCACTCTCTTTGTCTCTGCGATGTTCTTGTGGGTATAAAAATCTGCTGGGATGGATCGCAGATGGAGAGACAGCATTAATTTAAAACAATGACCGAATAATGGCTACGACACAGGGGAGAAACACGGGGCTGTTATTTAAGTTAAGAGCAATATTCTCATTGTTTTGTGTGTTAGGGCTGTGGAATGCGTCCCAGGAACAGCACTTTTTCTCCTTGGGTATCCCTAGCCGCTTCGCGTTAGTGTCTCACAAGCTAAGCTGTTGTGCTGGGAACGTCGCAGACTATTAGTATTTCTTTATCTTTCATTTATGCCATCTTGTTTGCTCTCCTGGGCTGCTCTAACGCGGGCTGACATTGCCAGAGAGATTTACTGCGTGTACTTTGTATACACTTTAATTAGGTCTCCATTCATGTCTCTTACCTGACACTTACATAAGAAATCACTCATAAAGTACCAGCCCAGTACGGAAATCAATACACGTCTTAAACGCACAGTGACTTTCAGGCTGAAATTAAGTGCCTTCACTTACTCGGGTTGTGTCCACCTCCGCTTCGCGGCACGGAGACGTACGGGTTTGCTCTGAGGGTTGTGCTGCAGCCGGGCTCGACGTCCTTCGCTCAAGGCGAGGCGTGAGCTGCCCCCGGCGCCGGGGTCTCGGCACAGCCGGGATGGTGCGTTTCCCATCCCCGCTCGTTTTGACGTACAGCAGCTACAGCCGCGGAGGTGTGCAGAAATTAAAGCTTTAACAAGGAATTGTTTCTTTTTGTCACTTCAATTTCATTCTATTAGACTGCCTGACAGCTCCGAGCTTCAGACATCGGTGGCAACGGTGGCTGAAACATAGTACTATTATATTATTGTCACTTCAATTTTTGCTTGTGTTTCTAATAGAAATCTAAATGATTAGGTGTTTAACTCTCGTGCTCCATCAATGCACGGCAGAAAAAACACAACTGCCTCTATTAAGGTCTAGCAGTCTGGAAATGGCGTTTTTCGAGAGGGGATTTTCTTGCAACTGTTGGGTTATACAACTTTATTTGTCTCTCCTGGGTGAGAGGGGCCTCCCATTCACTGGGCAGATTTCCTCCAGAGAGGGAAGGATGGTTTATCGTTCTGTTTAGGGTCAATACTCGGCTTGTGGCAGCACTGTAGCTGTGTGCCCTTGCGCATCCCACCCGAGACCATTGCTCTCAGCAAAGCTAAGCTAAGCCTCTGAGCAAGTCTACATCCCGATGCCTGCTTTGTTATTCATCTCACAGGCTTGTGAGAACAGAATCTATAAGAAAAGGGGCTTAAACTTAACCCTCCAAGTTACATGGAGGAGAGCCCATTGCAGTCTTTATCTCCAGGCAGTGAGGAGACAGAGGCGAGAACCTTGCGTTTCCCTGGGTTGCTTCGCTCCTGCGGGAACAGGGGGCCACCAAGTGTGCACAACACACATGTATCTACAGATTAAAACAGCATCTGAAGTGTAATCACCTCCACAGCAATCGTTTTCTTCCATATGGCACTCATATGGAAATTTTTTAATAACTCCTGAAAAAAGATATGGCCTATCTAAACACGTTGGCAAAAATACGGGAATGGACATGACAGCTGCTAGGTTTTTTTCTTTTTCAATAATAAATGCATAGTAGAACTCAATTTACTCTTTTTTGTTTGTTTTTTAAAAGAAGATCAACTGGGTGCATACATCCAAACAGGGTAAGGAGGTGTCATCAGTCATTTAACTGACTTTTCCTTCCTATTCTTCATTTCATTCTCACGTATCCACTTCTTCCTGACTGTGACATTCAGCTCCAGAGCTGTTCCTCCTTCTGCTTCCTGGCACCTTGGGAGAGGCGCTTACAACTTACACTGCAAGAATCTCCTTTTGAGACGGGGGAAACTTCATCAAGGGGCAACAATTTTGACATCTGGGGACTTCAGGGAGACCTATAGAGCAGCCCATTTACAGAGGTGACTAAATGGGGGTTGGAAGCCGAAATTTTCACTCCCATTTGGACTCCCTTTTCTTGGACTAAACACCAAACCCCTTTTTTGGCTTCAGTGAATGGTCCCACAGGCTGTTTTCCCCTTCTCAGAGACACCAGGCTACAAAACCTTTCCACCAAGCAGCACTATTTCATTTATTCTGATATAATCACGCCGTAATCAACAGGATTGCTCCCAATGCAACACGCTGTGTGACACAAGCAGCAGCACTGTTCTAAAGAGCAGAAGTCAAAGACTACGATTCCTGTACCTGGACATTCAAAACCTACATCCAAAGCCTCAACATCAGGAGTCAAGTTTGAAAGCGTAAATCTTCAAATCTGGAGAACTTTGGGGGGATTCTTACAGTTCGGAGGAGAGAAATTCCTCTGCACGCGAGCACATCCAGTAGATAATCTCATGCTGGAAATTAATTTGTAGGCAGTGTAATAGTCCCATTAATAAGATTAATGCCAGGTACAGCTCTATAGATTATTGAAAAGACAAAGCGGCCTGATCCATGCAATTAGAATGAGATACCTGCATTAATTAGGATGCTCACCTGACAGTAATGGTTACACCAAGCAGCGCAAGGAACTCAATCTCCTCCTCTGGTCTCATAATTCTGCCTGGTTTGTGCTGTCAATAGCTTTGTCAATTTTCTTATGTCATACATATTGAGGAAGAACAATAGCGTTGTTCTGACACGCGAGCCTTTCTCCACCTTGGTTCTAAGTGATAACCAAATATTCAGCATCAGGTTTTGTGTCGGTTTATTTGAATTACGGAAAAAGCCAGAGGTCTGGTCGGTGTGAAACAGGGCGGTGTTGGCTCACTTTGTTCGGACAGCAGCCACGTTTCCCATCCAGCTGAAAGCAGAAACTGCTGCAGCAGATTTCATCACGGTGTCTGCACGTTACCCTCCATTAAGTAAATGGAGGAGGTCACATAACAACCAAGGCAGGAGATAACATACTTTCATAATGCAGAAATTCTCCTAAAATATTATAAAAAAAACCAACCAAACCAAATAACATACTGTGCGAGCAGAGGATGCAGCTCAGGCCCACGGTGTGCTGATGCTTAGGACCTTATCTCCACAGCAGGGCACCGTGCCTGCCCTACAGCAGCCGTGTGTTCCCCGGTTTTGTGCAGATTTCTGGATCCTGCTGACGCAGAGCCCAACGCACAAGTATGGATGAGGCCGGGGGCACCCGGTCAGCGTTGCCTGGCTCGTGTACCCCCAGGGCACGTCCCTTTCTTCCAAGGAGTTTACGATCACGCATGAGTCTTTGCTGGCCCTATTCTGCAGCGTTACTAGGAGGGTTTCTATCGTGCAGCGAGTTAAGTGCCGGAGTGCCACATCACCCTAACAACCATCCTTGGGAAAGGAAATCACTCTGTTCTGCTCTGTTGTACTCATTCCCAATTACAAGCCAAGTATCTCAGTCATGAATGTCAAAACAGATACTATCTGGTTAAATGATACGAGATAGGAGCAGTTAAGCCATAAGCTGTCATGCACCCAGACGTGATTGACAGGAAAGCCGTCTCCTGATGGTACGGGGGAATTAGCTTAATACTTAAGGTGAAGTGATGCCTGCTTAGCAGAGCCCCTGTTGTTCCACATTAGACGTAGTGCTGGCAGTGTTACCGTTACCACACGCTATTTTCTTTTTCTTTTTTTTTTTTTAGAAAGATTACCACGCTTTTGTATCTTTCTAAAAATGTGTTGAGCCCTCTAACCTGCTGTGATTAATTTTCAAAAAAACCAAAGCTACAATTTAGAGTAAAGAAATGCTGCGTTTTTCATCTCTGCATCACATGAACCACGTTGCGTTCAAAACCGCCGGCCCCCTTTGGGGGACCGGTACCCTGGGTTCCCTTCAACGGCACGACCTATAAACGGCGCAACGCTCCTTTGATTTCTGCCTGCGCAGCGTTTTGGCCATCGCTAGTTATGCCCAGCTGTGAGATTAATGTGTCATTCTCGTTATGTCAGAATTACTGGCGTGCTGCTCTGCTCGTTTTGCTGAGCTGCAGGAGCTGCTGGGCAGCGCTGGATCGTCTCCAACAGAGATGAAAGGAGGTACCGGGCGAGCTCCAATTGGGGAATCTGTGCTTGAGATTTCGATCCTGTGTGTGGATCACGAGCACGCGCCACAGAAATAGATGAGCGCAATAGCACAGCGGCAGGAGGAAGGCATCCTTGTGCTGGGTGGGGAGATGTGAATTTCCACTGGGGTAATGACTTCCAGAAAAAGAGTAGAAGAAATAACTAAAACCACCCCAAACCATAGTAGCCGGATGTTGAGCCCTTCACTCAGCTTTGAAACCCCTCCAATCGGCTATGCTGAGAAGTGTCCTCCTTCCAGCCCACGTACCTGCAGTTTGTAACACCCCCTGGGTAATTCAGAAATTGTTTACCGAGTGGAGGAAAAATTGTAAAGATTTCTGGGTGGTTTTCTGCTTAATTAGAAAAATAAAAATCTAAAAAAAAAAAAAACAATAGGGGGTGGGAGGGCTGTCAGCACTTGTTCACAAATCTCAGCTGCCATTTCTTGTGTCTTTATGCCCAAGCATTTGCAGCATAGCGGAGTCACAAATCTGAACCCCTTGCATGTTTGGCCAACAAGGCTGGAATATCAATTCTAATCCCAGCTACCCCAAATTTTGTAGAGACCGTCCCCTAACCTCGCTTCAGGAGTGTTAAATCCTGCTCTGCGTATTTCCAGGTCAGCACGCATTTGGGCTGAATTTGCACCTTTCAGACTGAAAGTGCAATCTGGCCTTTTGCTGAGCGCTTTCCCGCAGGCACCCCAGTACGTGCCTCACCAAAGGGGGGGTGCTGGGAGGAGCGTGAGCTTTCGCGTCCTGCTCTTCAACCACATTTTCACGGTACTCGGACACTCCAAGCAGTCCCGGAATAAGCCCTGCCCCAAAGCTTCCCACGCCGGTGCGGCGGGCACCAGGGACCCCAGGTGTCTGCGACGCTCGAACGTCTATGTTTCTCCAAGATGTATTTGAACGCTGTCCACGATGTTTGTCGAACAGCGAGGTGTTTGGATAGCATTCGAGTTTGCTATGTTTGAAATGTTCTCACTCTGCATAAATTTGTCAGGACTGAAGATTATATTAAACATAAACTGGCACGGGGAAATCACGCAGCCAGCCCTCCCTCCCCCACGCACACTCGAACAGACTTGCTAAGAGCGCAGACAAGGAACCCTTCCAGCCCAAGTTCATGATTCAGTGAACCAACCCTGGAATGCAATTCCGGTCCTGAAAGTGAGAGATGCTCTCATTTTATTCCCATATCCGCAGAGTTTTACTTGTTTGGGTTTTTTGGTGGTTTTTTTTTCTGCCCTGGTGTTTTGCCCCGATGGGGGTCTTTCTTCATTGCAAAGAATTATACACTTGATAAAAGAAAATCTGGGGGTAGTCTGAAAGATATCTTAGGAAGTCTTGAATGTTGCCAGAAGGCCTGAGGAGGAACAATTTAGCTAGCAGATAAATCGTTGTAATAAGTGACCTGACATTTCTTTCGTGTTTGACCATGTAACACCGTGAAAATTGACAAAACCCTGTTCCAATTGAAAATATTTTCTCCTGGTTGTGTAGCTGGTTAATCCTTAAAAAGACTCAGATTTTCCATCCCATAGCAGAAGAGCTCAGCTGTAGCTGTGCGCTCATTATTCCCAGCTGGCTGGTGTTACTATTCAGCTGTTCCCATTGTTCTAGTTCACCTTAAACCAGTTACACTAACAGCATCTTTGAGAATGGCAGTGGCACCGTTTTCTGGGCAGTTGAGAACTCCGAAGCATGACAGCCAAATAGGCAGACGGAGTCAATCTGCAAAAGTCAGCTCAAAATCAATAAGATGATACATTTCAGGTGAGAAGATGCTGAATAGTTATTTTAAAATGCCTTGGGATTAGACAAAATGTACTTCCATCCCATTCATCTATAATAAGTCATGGGTGCTTTCTGCATGATTGAATTTCATTTCACATCTATGTAGTATAGTAAGGTTCACCTGCACTTGTATATTTTTTTTAGTCCACAGGCTATTTTGGAAAGTTTTTATTTAAAATAAAACAGTACCAGCACAGAGGGCAACTGGAGCAAATAGTTCTCTGGGATGTTCCTCTTGTTAGAGAGATTTGCTTGTAAAGAGAATCTTCCTTTTGGGGAGGATGGATGAAACGCACCATGTGAGAGGGAAGCCAGAGAAGTTTGCTGTGGGATGTAAGTGGTCTGCAATCCTGACCTGAGGGTGCAGGAGTGAACCTCAGCTGGTGCCATCACTGCATACTCCAGCAATGTATGGGCATCTGCATAAACCGGCGTTATTTGGGGGGTAATAAATAATACTAGCTCACTCCCATCTTAACTTAGTTAGCTCCAAGATTAATGATTAATGAAGAAAAGGTTAGCAAGCTAAGTAAAGAGAAAATGAATGGACTTCATTATTTAAGTTCCTTCCAGTTCATTTGGGCAGTATATGCACACTGGAGGGAAGCAGATAGAATTTAAGGGTGGGGTTTTTTCCTTTGTTTTTGCCAGACCTTGAATTGAACCCGGTGTCTTCAGGATGTCCTTTAAGAACTAAATGCAATAGTGTGAAGGAGAAGGGCTGCCACAGTGGTCCAGGCTTGGTGGGCTCAGTGTCAGAGCATCACAAGGATAAGGACAGGCTTCATCTCTTCCAGCCAGGGCACGGACTGCGCATGACGTCCCTGCAGCTTCCATGCCAAGTCCTCCACACCCAGCACGCGGGACTGACTGCTCTCGCCTGAACTCCAGAGATAGGGGACAACTCAGCTCGCACCCCATGCTGCGTGCTTAACTGCTTGTTTGCAATCCAGACACCTTCATATCTTCCAAACTCTCTGCTCTCTGGGATGCAAACCTGATTTCCTTGTTTACCATTAGCTTTTAAGTTTCTCACAACTAAAGTCAGCCCATGCTGGGAAAACCCCTACCACCTGTGTCTGTTAGTCCCACGCTTTTCCAGGGGCACCGTCCGCTGCAAATAAATCTGTCAGTCTCCGAGGTTACTAATAATTTCAACGCATAATTAGTATAGTGATGGGGGAGGAGGAAAATAGCTTAAAGATATACATTTTGCCTCTAGTAATTCCTCCATCTGTTGATAGGCCTAGCAGGGTGTGATGCTCAGCCTCTACAGATTTCAAATTAAAGGTTTGCCAAGACACTTAACTGAGTTAAAGGCAAATCAAATACAGCAGCTTTAGGAAATTACAGCAACCCCCCCATTGTTCGACTTCCACAGTCTCTATTTCAAGCCTTCTGATTCTTAAGCAAAGCAAGATTCGGCTGAGTATTTGACCAGGCTGAGATTCAGAGCATGGATTACGCGCAGGACGAGCGGGCTTCTGAGGTCAGAGCACTGCAACTGGCCAAAGCCACCATACTCTCATGTAACGTTAGGTGTGTGCAAGTACTTTTTAAGCAGTGCTTGGGTCCCAGCTATGGAAATCACTTACTTACAAAACTTTTTTTAAAACCTTTCTGTTGATATGAGTAAATAGTAACAATGTATTTTACACATTAATGAATAGAGGGGTGGTATAAGCTGACCAAGAGTGATAAAGAGAAAGTAATGTTTTTTCCTACGTAGTTAATGACTCATGGAACGGCATATGGATGAATTAGCAGTCACGAACATACAGGTAGGTGAGCAATTTCCTAAATGCAATATTGATTTCAAAGATTAACAACATTTTCAGAGCTTGTGTCCAGCCAAGAGTTTTCGCCAGATGTCCAAATACCTATCTGTGTAGCTAGAATGAAGACTTAAATAAGAATCTGAGTTGAAACAAATGTCCTATTTCCTACTCTCTAATCTTGTTTGAAGCTCTGGGAGTCCCACCGTTCTCAACACTGGTTGGTAGTCAACAAGCAAATAAAGCCTATGTTGGATTAGTGGATTTTATTCCCCCCTTAGGACCTGAACATTTTTTCTTTTCTTTAATGTTCAGACTGAAACACTTACTGCATAATAACAACAACCTGAGTCAGATGCAAGATGCATAACTGTGAAAAATATGTTCATTGCTTCCCATGCAGCCTGCCAGTTTGGGAAAGAGAGAGCCTGGCTTACGTTCAAGGTTTGGGGATTGTATCATAACTTTGAATGGAGCCCAAGATTCATCTGAAATGGGAATGTCGAAGAGCCAGGGGGCTTTATAATATTAAAAGCACTACTGGAAAAATATGATATGGACAAAGAAAAAATCAATCAGATGAAAGCTGTCATTAGTCCGTGTGAGCTCCTTGCAAGAAGGACTGTGCTGTACTCTTGGTGTATATAGTACTGAGCCGGCGCCAGCTCTGCTCACTCTCCCCGCGCTGCCTCGCTCAACAGCCCATCAGAGAGGACCACAGGGACCGGCTTCCTTGTCCTAGAAGAACAGAATTGGTGAAATCAAGCCTATAGCCAAGCCCTCGCTTTAATCTTCTCTCTTTTGAATGACAGACCCCCCAGTTTGGATCAGTACATCTAAAGACTGTTTTGGTTTTACTTAGGAGACAGCCAACAGGAGAAAGCGCTTCGTTTCTGGGCTCCGTGGGTGGCTCCAGCTAAGCTCGTCTTGATGGCAAGCAACATGCAATTCTGAAATCAATGTCCCTTCATTCATTTATATAGGAAGTCATTACAGATGTATACAACCATATAATGGAGACATGCAGAGATCAGCCCATATTAATGCAAACTGTGTCTTTATTCTGACATAGGAGTAAAGTTCATCTAAGCTCCACCTCCCCCATCATCTTGATTCTGACTGTGCCCAAAAGCACATGTCCTGGATAGAGTACAAACGGGCAAGAATTGGTGATATTTTCCAGATGTAAACTTACAATACCCAGCACTCTGTCATCACATTTAGTGATGGAGCCAGTCAATACAGGCTCTTGACTGATGGGCTGGCAAACTCAGACTCTTCATCTAGGGGTTCCTTTCTGTGAGTCTTGCTACTGATTGAATGTTCTCTGGACTTTCCATGTTGTTTCTTGATGAGGAAAGGCTTTCAGCAACTTTTCCTACTGGTTGTGAAAAGCCAAAATTCAATTGTTTGTGCTAATATAGCATCACAACTTCTTTTGCAGCTGTCATCATAGAAAGCCTTGACACTATTTTTGGTGGGTTCAGTAAAAATAAAAATAGAATGAACTGTTGAAGGGTAAGTCTGTAGGAATGCATTTCCCTCTCTGGCTATGGCAATGACCCTATAGCACTGCAGATTGACATTCAGGCAGAAGCATCTCTTTCTTCACACGACACATGAATCTCCCATTCTCGCTTGCCACTTCTGTGAGAGCTGAACCTCAGTCTGGGAGCTGGTATCTCAGTCCGGGAGCTGGTATCTCAGTCTNAGAAGCATCTCTTTCTTCACACGACACATGGATCTCCCATTCTCGCTTGCTGCTTCTGCGAGAGCTGAACCTCAGTCCGGGAGCTGGTATCTCAGTCCAGGAGCTGGTATCTCAGTCCAGGAGCTGGTATCTCAGCCCACATTCTGCACGCAGACACCCCACTTCAGCATTGGCACCTGTTTCAGCATTGTGCACTGTGCAGATGCCGAGCTCCCCATGACATGCCACCATCCCCAAGAATGCTTGGCCCTGGGTACCACCACCCCTGCAGTCCTGCTGGGATGGGGACAACACCTCTCTCATGGTTTTGTAGCATGGAGCCAGTGCCGAAAGTCATACTACTGCAACTTTCGAAGGAGGAAGAGGATTTCCTTCAGCTATGTCTGAAGAAAGAAATAGTGTCTGAGCCCTGGCTGTTCTCTGACCAGGCTCTGGTGCCCACCACTAGTTGGAGGTTCAGATCTTCGATATAGCTTTTACTCAGTGATCCTGTTTGTACATTTTGTGCTGCTTTACTCCTCCAGTTTGATTATCTTCCCAGTGATTTCCTAGCTAGATATTGAGACCATTTATGATAGAAGCCAGGAAAATTGGCACAATAAGGTACCTATTTTTAATTTTTCTCACAACAACTAACCCTATTCCATATGCACAGCCTGCTGACATCTCTCTTTTTTTTCTCTTCATTAAACCATCTTGAACAGCATCTGTCTCATTCTAAGAAAGCTGTAAAGCAGCCTCTTTGCTGGGTAACACTTCTCTGGTCTGGCTGAACTTCTAGAAGTTATTTTCATATCCTGCATGCGCTAATTCTCTACTCAGAGGAAAAGACTCAGAGAAATGAAGAGGTTTAAGCTTACATATTTTACCTTACACATATAGCAGCCAAAGAGTATGGTTGGCCCAGCACTTTCTGCTGGTGCACAGTAGCAACCTGTTGATCCACGGTAAATTAATTGTGTTTCTAACCTCTCAGTCTGGTGTTTCAACCACCTTTGAAGGTGCAGTCTTCCTTCCTTGCACAGCCTTGCAGCTTGATTGTTTCATCAATGTATAAGTGAACTTTTCCTGAGAACTTGCAGCTCTCCTCATGAACACTGGGCATCTGGAAAGGTGAAACAGCTATGCATAGATGAGACACCCTATCAATGAAGGCCAGGCCCTTTTCCACATTTTAGAGATGATGAAACGAAGACATCTCCCTAATCTGGCTCATAAAAGAGAGGTTCTGCTTCCATTTTCTCCTCCTTTCACCAAAAAGAGGGGTTGAGCTTGGTATCATACAGCAGTCTATTCACCTATTCCATTGGCTACATGGAGAAAACGGTCAAAAGGGGGAAAATGTAGAAAAGATAACCCATGGAGGAACTCCTGCTCTAGCACGGGCGGTGGACCAACCTACAGGGACAACAAGAAACAGATTCACTCCTCATCTTTACCACCAGCAAGAGGAAACACAGAAATTTTCCTGAATTTTATTATCTTTTCTGCAAAGCGGTTTTGAGAGTCCCTGCCTTCCACGGGGTCACTGAAGGAACAAAGCTAGAAGCCACAGATCAGAGAGGTCCAAACCCACTGCAGGGGTGTGTGCTCCCCAGGGAGTCTTGGGTTTGATCCCTGGTTTAATTCTGAGGATACATCAGCTGAGATATCTAAGATACCCTCCAGTTTTCTTCCTCAATGCTGTCACTTGGGGATTGTCTGAATGTCATCTAAACCCACAAAACTGCAGCTGTGTCACCTATGCAATGGAACCAAAGCACTCCTGCTCACAGGGAAATGGTTGCCCCTTTACACCTACCCATCCATTATATTCTCCATGGGACTGTTTTGTTTGATCTCAGTTTTTCCAGCTGTGCAAATTTTTCACCATTATCTTCCTTTTCCTCCTCGCTCTTGATGGGTGAGCAGCACTTCAACGTGGTAACGCTGGTCTGTCGCAGAGTTTAAGAAGTGCTGCAGTCAGCATTGCTCCAGCAGAAACTTCTGCTCCCCACCGAGCAGCACCGCCCCAAAGCTTGATCCAGCCTTTGAATCTCAGAGATATGAAGATCCTGAGGCTGGACGCTAGCCCAAGTTCCCTCAGTAACAGCCCAGCGTGAGCCCAGATGAGCTGTCACGCTGGCTGATGACACTGTTTTAAATTCACGATAATATATTTTTCTAATTTAATCTCTAAAATGGAAGTGCACATTTCAGCTCATGATTTCCAACTTATCTTCTATTTCCTTTCAGCTTTTCAATGTTTCTGAAATGCCTTATGCTACAGGCAAAACACACTGATTATGATGGGGCTTTTCTTTTAGCAGCTGCCACTGAGCAATGTCACACATGGAGAAAATGGGAAGTCGACTCTGCCCAGTTGTGTCAAGCGTTTGAAAAGAAGAGAGGAAAAGGAGCGGGTGGTAGAAAGCAGGTGGCAACTGTTGCTGTTGAATCCTGCTTTAAGGAACAGTACAGGAGGGATTTTTTAAGAATTCAAACATGATGAGGCTCTACAAGGTGAGTAATCTACTAAAAATGGCTTTGCGGCATCAAGACAAATGCTTCTGTGTATCTTCGAGAAGGAAGGGGAAGATAGGAATAAAATTAATATCCACAATGTTTCTGAAAGAAGTGTGGCCAAAACCTTGTTTATACCAATGCAGCAAATCCCACCCTCTCCACAATTTTTTTCTGGACCAAAGTGCGAGTGGCACACTGGGATTTCAATTCCGAAATGAAAGTGAGTACACGTACCCCCCGCTTGCACATCGTAGCCTTCTGAAAATACTACTGATGTATATGTTTGCTGATCCCTTCATCACCCAGGCAGACAACTGGAATTAGTATGAGAGCTGTGGGGCTTAATGATGGTGTAAAGCGTATCGTGCAGCACTGTGGGACGCAAGGTGTTCTGTTCAAGCGTGTCCTCTGCCTATAGATGCAGAAGACACTGTAGTTGTATCCAAACTGGGAAAAATGCAGCAAGACATGTAGTCACTTGTTCAAATAACAGCTGTTCTGAAGCAGCACATCTCTCTGCCTTTTTGCTATCGAGAGACATCGCACTCTGCGAGGGCAACCTCGATTAGAAGCAGCTTGTTGTGACAGCCCAGGGAGAAGTCTGCACCGGATCAAAAACTCCCTCTTTGTCTTTGGAGAAGAAGGTTCTCCCTCTCTTTTTCAAGGTAACCTTCTACTGAGCAGTCACTTTGTGCTCTCACCTCCGTTTCGGATAAAACCGTTCCCCCTTAGTGAGAGGCTGAGCCCCGCAGGTGAACGGCCAGGAAAGAGGGACTCATCAAACCCAGCAGCTGTGAGTGACTTTCTTCCTGCAACAACAATTTTGCTGCTGATAGGGGGCATTGATTTTCAATGGATTCATTACCCTCAACCTGTTTGAGAGTGGGGAGCTGGAATTTCTCAGTCTAATTACGTGGCCAGAGGTTTGACATTTCTCTGCTGCGAAAGAAGGGGCAGGGAATATCATTTAAGAAAAAGTTGCCGGAGAAAGCAAAGCCGAGGAGACACCCTAAACACGGGTTCTCCTTGGGGCTGCGCCTTCGAGCTGGGCTCCGCAATCGGTGGCCAGGACGACTCAGATGGCGCCGAACCGTGGGCGAGAGCTGCTGGCTCCGCTCGTGGCCCGGAGGGTGGGAGCCAGGCTGGCACACCTGCAAAGGGCGCCCGGGCAAGAGGCAGGCTGGCAAGCCCTGCTGCGCTGAAGCGGTGGCTTTCCAGCTCACTCCCATCCTCCGCAAGGGCACCTACCGCCTGGCAAAGCCGGGACACAGCTGCTTTTTGCAGTCATGCCTCTATCTCTTGGCCGCCGCTCTCCCAGAGCCACGGCAGACCCTGCCTCTTCGCTCCTTTGAGCCCATAAGCGCCGCTGGCTCCAAGGCAAGAGCACCGAGAGGCAATTTTCCACCCAGCACAGCTGCACCCTTTGCCCACACGACACATTTTGGAGGAGCGAGAGGCAGTGCGTATTCCCAAAACGTCACATCGCACAATTATTTTTTTTTTTTACCCTGTAACTCTTTTTTCCCAACAGCTCCAATGTTTCTAGTTGGGGGACTGGAAAAAAGCTTTCCCCAAAGCGATAGCGGGAGGATGGATCCCGCGGGATGGCCGTCTGCCCGCCCCTGCCCGCGGCACTGAACACGGCAGAGCCGAGCTGTGCCGCGCATCGCACCAGGGATCGGTGGGAATTCAGCCCAGGGGACCCCATCTCCTCTCCTTTGCTTTAACCGCTGCGGGAGCTGAAGTTCGAATCTGTGCCATGCACTCTGAAAACGTGAGGGATTAGTTTAGTCCCTCGAAATATTCCTGCCTTCCAAAGTACACGGAGCGAGCACAGCTCTCATTTAGTGCTCAGGCTCTGTGAAGAGGTTTTCACGCTCGCTGCGGGGAAGCAGCGATTGTTTTTCTTCAGAGCAAGAAAGAAAGGCGCATCTGATGTAGAGCCGACAAAAGATGCGATGAAGATGTAGTGCTGGGGAGGGAGGGGATGGAGCAGCATTCGTAGCGTGGCTTTCAATTAGGTGCCCTATTTTGTTCGCAGGCGTGGGGAGACATTTTAATCTAAACTGTTTTGTAGGCAGACGGTGATTGCGCAGGACCAGTGCCCTCTGTGAGGATGCTCATATCTCTGCACGGAAGCGAAAGAGCGAGGTACTTTCAAGCAAATGTTAAATAATGAAAGCAGCCACACATGCCTATTAATGGCTGACAGAGCACCGTCGCATCCACTTTACTGACAGATACCTGCACTTTCAACTTTGTTTCACAATACGGGAGATGTTCATCGCGTGCGTGGCTCAGCCGTTCCCCTGGACTCCTCTTACATTAGCACGACCTGGATCCGAGGCTTGTTTGCCATTAGCAGGCAGTTTTCAGAGGCTTAGAGTGGATTTGGCGTAGAGGATGGGATTTAAGAGTCTGTTCTTACAAACTTGGTGGAAATCCTAATAGTGTGTTCCCCCATAGACTTCATGTATTTGTTGAAGACAGCTCTTGACACCTGCAAATGTATTACTTATGCGCTTCTATCCACAGTTTCTTTAATGAAGTATTTCTTTGGATGAATATTTTACCACAGGGTGTCCATGGACACTGTGTTCGAACAGTTTGCTGGGATATACTACAGACTTTGTCAACCTCATCACTTTGGCAGCTCACGCCCTTCTGGATCACAGAAGTCTAATAAGGCAATTTACCCCCACCAGATGCCACGAGGAAAGGCTTGAAGATGAGGAACTGTTAAAAGCAGCTATTTGGGCACGGTTCAGAGCTCCAGCCCAGCAGGGGGGAAGGTCAGGCAGCTGCTGGAGGGAGCTGGAAGGGCTGGTGAGAGGCACCTGGAAAGTGGCCGTTCAGCCAAACCAAGCCCCAGTTCCAGTCCCTGCACCCAGCGCCGTGCCGGGTCAGGGCAGTGCTCTCAGCCTCTTGCTGCCTGAGATTTCTTTCTTTTTTTTCTGGAGAAAAAGCTGTGCCTTGAAGGAAGTCACTTCAGCTCCGCATTTAGGCCTTCTTGGGTGATGGGAACGGTCCAACTGTGCTATGCAAAATATAGAAAATAGCTCATAACCGCAAATGATGAAAACCAACTGAAAATGTACAAAAGTTCCCAAATTTGCAGGTGTTGTCCCAAGTGAAGCGGCAGGTATCCCAGCATGTTATACAATCCTCCGTGCTTCCTCACAAGATAAATTGTAGCACTAACTCACCCTATGAATTTCACTTGCCCTTAATTTCTCTTTGCTTCAGGTTCCCGGCTGTTAAAGGTTATACATTAAGAAATGTAATCATAAGGACAACCCATGAAATTCACGATTTAGGGGAGGCTGGGGAACCTCCATCTCTGAGGGTCTCAGGAACAAATGCTCTAATGAGGAAGGTTTTTGGCATCACTGATCCTGCCCTGGTGCACAGGGTGGAGGAGTCATCTTCTTGAGTTCTCTTTCTGCCCTATTTTCTCTCAGTGGCCAACCATGCAGCAGCCTGAGAGGGGCCTTCCCAGGAATAGGCAATATGCATTTAAAAAGCACCAGGAGATCCCCAGTAAAGAGAATGCATCCCAGGAACTGTTACAATTGTTCTCATCCAGTTCTTGGATTTGACCTACTGCACGTCATTGGAGCTTGTTCTTTCCTTACAAACAGCAGAGGAAAAGGCAGGGAGAGCAGCAGCAGGCGGGTGAGCAGAACTGGATCAACTGGGAGGCAGACGCTCCGCCGGCAGAGCCCGCTGCTTCTCATGCCCAACATTTATATCAGCTCCACTGCACCACCGCACTCCGAGGATGGGATTCACCTTGCCTAACTTTAAATGCCTACAGCGGTTTGTCGCTCCCCAAAGTTGCTCAGACGAATTATACCTTAGCAGAAAACCCTTCTCCCTGTTTACTGTGGAGGGAGTATAGCCAAGGGCTCCATGGTACAGCACTGGAAGACACACTAAGTCAGGCAGAATGAGTCCCTGCTGCCCAGTTCTGCCTGGGAATGCTCTGCCTGGATGGTAAGTTCCACCAAATACAATTAAGTTTTCATAAGGCACAGCCTCATGGCAAAAACATCTAACTTTAAGGATGCACAAATCACTGTGGAGCAGCAGAACCCATAAAAAGCAGTTATCAGTGTCATGCTGTCTTGAAATTGAGCCCTGGCCTGAATTTCCTGGCGCCTAATGAGAGCTAAACTAACAGTGCAATTTTGTGCTGGTTTTGCCAGCAAGCTTGTATAAAACCTGTAGAAACTAAATATCTCTAAGACTGTCTGCCCCAGCCAAATTTGACTGAAATCAGCCCCTAGGTTCAAAATGTGCACATGTACACAAAGCACAGTGGTGGTGTTTTCATTTCTGGTAAAACCAAACTGAAAAACTGAGATTCTGACTCTGCTGAAGTCAATCACCTCTCTCTGCCCAGGAGTTTCCTCAGAGCAAACCTGAAATGATTTCTTTCTACAACAAGGGGACGTTGCCAGCTAAGCTCTTTGAAAATGCAAACACTTGCCCATCATGCTTTATTTTCCCATTATCTTGAGTGCTCATAAACCTATTGCCTTAATTTTAACAAGATTTCCAAGAGTTTGGTATAAATACCTTCTATCCATCACCAGACTAGAAGAAAGAAAAACAATAATAACTTAATTATCTCTTACGCAGAAACTAATTATAATTCTCTGGATTCATAATCAATACTTTAAAGCTGTTCTATCTCAGAGAACAGTTTGTCAATATTTTATGTACTGTTAATAATTCATGGGTTTATTACATAATCAAACAGGAATCTAACTGCAGAAGGCCTCAGCACGGGAGGAAACAGCACAGGAAAAAATGAAGTGGAAGAATGTAAAACCACAAGGTATTAAGCGAGGGGGAGATCGACAGCCGCTCGTGCGCACGTGGCACCACCCGCCTGCTCCTCACCTCTGATCCGCAAGGGCAAGCCTGGCGTCTTGGTAAGACAGAAGAGCTGGTTAGAGAAAAGAATATGTCAAAAATCCACATTGAAAGAATCAGTTAGAAGGGAGACCGACGTTCTTCAAGCGCGATGTGGAAATTTAGTATTTCCTCTGGGAATGTGCATTTGGGAGCGCAGGAGGAAGGGATAAGGACTGCCTCTTTTGAGGCAACCAGCGTTGTATTGGCTACGCTGTATCACCAGCTCTGTCCTAAAAATGCAGAGAGACAAGGTTAAACCACAGTCTCCTTTCTTTATGTCTCTCCTTTCATAAGTCAAACACTTGTCCCTGGTTACTGCAATGCCACAAGTGTTGACTCCATTGCCCATATGCCTGAACCCAAGTCACTCAGGGTGACACAGTTTATGAGTAACCCCTGCAGTGATCATCTCAAGAGGTACCTCCCGAGATGTACCAAAACTGCCTAAAACCAATGGGACCCGTAGAAGCACAATTTCTATGATACGAAAAAAAAAAAAGAAAGATGATTTATGATGATCTAATTGGCATTTGAAAGAGCTCATTGTAACCTTTTGAGAGGAGAGAACCCAAGGGAAATGTAGGAAAAGAGTGCTCTTCAGGTCAGCCTGATGTTTGTTGTCCCACGCATCGGCAAACACTTTTGCTGAAAATAAGATGTTACAGTCATGAGGACTTGGAAGCAAAAGGGGGAAACTGTTGGCTGTGATCCGGAGCAATTAGGGACAGCTGCCTCTGCTCGTGAGCTAGCACGTGTGCCCTAGGAGAATGCAGAGCCCACAGCAGAGATGCAGTCCTTCTGGACCCTGCACAGAGATGTGATAAAAGATGACTTCTGCCTCCAAAAGCGTGGAGTCTAAGCAGGTGCAGCGGTGAAATCAAGGCTTAGCATCGCTTCTTTACCAAAGAGAAACCCAGCATGGAAGCAGCAAGCGCTCTGATTGGCACAGGGAGCGTGCAACTCTCATCTTCTAAGTGCTTCTGCAGCATCTTGCACACAAAACCATCCTCTCTGTCAGTTTGTTTTACTTTAACGAGTGCAGAACGGGAGTGTTATCTGGTTTTTCTCCCTCTTAGCATTTGTATTGCACTTCATTAGGAGCAGGTTTGGTACGTCTGCAGTTCAGTCCTGCACAGAGTAGTTCTCACTGCACACTTGTCATTTTTTTTTATTACGTTATTCTTTTTATATCATTATCAACTTTTTATAAGCCTCTATAAAATAGGTGCAGGATAGTAAAAGTCTTCAGAGTAAGTAAATGGACATTGTGTTAAATGAGTTATGTCTTTGATGCTATTATCTCTAAATCAGCATAGATTATTCAGGCTAGGGGCTTTTAGAATCATAAGTGGCTGAGATCATTTCTCAGTTCATCATCCTATTACCCGTAATGAGAAAATACTTCTAAATATGAAGATTACTCTTCCAAAAAGATCCCCTGTGAACAATTCCCCAGGCACTAACAATGTTTATTAACTCTTTTCTTTCTGAATGGAAGGGACTGAGAGAAACTCGGAGTCGTCAAGGATTACCCTGAAACATTCAGCAACTCTGAATTTGCTATCACTCTCCTGAGACCCCTTTGGATCCGCACGCCCATCTCTAACAGCATTTTCTGAGTTTCCACCTCTGCAGCTGCTTTTCTGCAGTATGTAAATTCAGCTGCTGGCGCTGAACCTGGAATGCGATAAAGCCTTTTAAAACTTCATTTCATTATTTTTGAGTGGCTCTGTTTATGCTGGTTTTAAGTTTCCATTTCACCAAGCATAAGTTTTACTGTTTCTTCAGCCAATGATTGCTACTTGCCAGCCTGACAGAACGACAGGCCCCCTTCCCTGCCCAAAGAGGGGAAGACCCTCACCACGCTCGTCATGAAGCTTCCCTGTCATTCCTTTATTTTTTCACACCATCACTTGCTCATTTCCTTATTGTACGGGTCGAATTACCAGTTTTATTTATTGGGCTGCACATTTCTAAGAACCCATTTAATGCACAGTTTCATGAGACAGTTTTCATGGAATATAAACTTCATATTCCAGCTCTCGAGTAAAAGATTCCTTTTACCTTCCACTGAGTAATACACAGGTCTGTAAAGAATACCTTCTTTTTCTGCCGGGCAAGGTGACATTTCAACGTACCGCACCTATGAGCTAATCCCATCTGAGGAATGCTGCTGCTCCTGCTGAGTTTGGTCCCATTGTATTTCCAGGGAAGAAGTTCAGGTCTGTGATTAAAGAGCTGAGTAGGTACCAAAAGCTTCCACGCAGTCCACCTGCATGTCCCTTGCAACACCACTTTACATCAGCTTCTGCTAACTGCATTACAGAATTCCCCTGTTTTGTCCATTTACTCGGGTAGTAAAAATGAAAACAGCTACAATAAGGTCACCGTCTGGCTTAATTATGAATGATTGGGCATCGCAGAGGAGGTTTCACAAAATCTTACACGCTGTAAGTATGGTCTGCGCCGCCTTTTCTCCTTTGTTGCAAAAATTACCACGCTGGGGTTTGCCAAATTAGTGCCATATTTTCATTTGTGCAAAACCGGTCTTCAGTAAATCACACACACAACGTCTTTTCCTTTTACAACAGAGGATGAAGCAAATGCAAATGTGGTTTTTGCTCTAGGTTAACCGGTACACTTTGCGTATTATACAAAGAGCAGCTGCTACTTCCAACTTCTGCCCTGCTTTGCTGCTGTTCTCTTACTCTCTTTTCATGAAAAACTACCTGCGCTGGTCTAATTATCTATTGTAATCTGCGTGGTGGTACGGTTCTTGCCAGAGATCTACATCTCCAAACAGCCCGTGTTGTTTGCAAATGTTTTATTTCAGAATTGCTTGAACGGCTTCACAGGCAAACGCCAGCCCGGTTGTTGACAAGCAGCTCTTTTGTGGCAGTTTATGACAGACTTTTTTTGTATCACCACCAAAGTTGAAAGAGCCTGTTGTTAACACCGTGTCACACCAGGAGCCTGAGGTTTACTTGCTGTAATCGTTTACTCCTATAAAAATCGGGTAGGAAGGATTTACAAAGCAAAGGAAGGCTGAGACCTCGTCTGCAGGGTGAATTATTTTATCATTGCTTCCTGCACGGTCTTTACACTTTCATTCGCAGTGCTTCGTGTTGGCTGCTGGCACAGACAACGTACTGGGACAGAAGGACCTCACAACCAAGCCAATATGATAGACAACATGGTCCACGTTCAGAAAAAACAGATATAGCTATTTGTCCAGTCTTTTGTCATGAGATAATTTTCCATTATTCTCTACGTGTAGCTCCATGATTACAGCTAGAGCGCACTGTAAAATGTCAAAATTTAGAAAAACATCACTGGAACTATCAGCATCTCCCAAAAGATCTGTTCCCCCGTAGTTTTGCACTCACACGTGTGTGTGTGATGATGAGAGGTTTATACAGTATGACATATAATTTTTCAATTAAATGTGGGGGTTTTAACACATCTGTTTTCCTTCATACTGTCTTGTTGCACTGAGTCTTTGAAATTCTGTGTAATATCCCTTTTTTCTTTGCTCAGGCAGGGATGGATAAAGCAACAGGGCCACACATCTCAGCTTCCTGGACACAGGGTCCGAGCTCCAGCCCCGCTCGTGATGCCCTAAGTGCTGCTGCTATTAACCACTACGGGGGCAGAAACAACCGCACTGACTTCACGTTACTCAGGACAGCTAAGGAAGCTCTGCTCTGCCGTGCTGTGCTGCTCATTTCAATAGCTATTGCCATGGGATGTGCCTCAGGCCCCATGGCTTTAAGCAGCTGAAAGCCCCTGGGGAGCCCCACAGCTGCTGTGCTTTTGGCCAAATTGCTCTTTTTTTTTCAGGGCCTTTAAAACCTTGGCTTGGGGCAGCTTGGCTCCAATGCAGCTGCAGTGCAGAGGGCAGCAGTTGGAGGTGGGGGATGTCTGGGGGAAATGTGACGCCAGGTAAGATCCAGGACAAACCCTGGAGCTTTGCTCGGCACCGACTTGGTCTTTGCAGGGTCATGTCTGGCCATGAACTCACCAGCTGGAGGCTCTGGAGAGGCTTGGAGAAGGTGTCACATCTGACCTGAAACAAATGGTGCCATTGCATGAGCATTATTTCAGTGAGTATGGTATATTGCGTAGGGTACTAGAGCTGGGCTTTTTCTTCTTGTGTAAAAAAGCATCCCCCTAAATAGTAAAAGTCCATTATTTTTTTTTTTAACACTGCAGAGGAATATTAGATGACAGTTGTCACTGAAGAAATCAGTGGGTGGGACTGAATGGAATATAGTCCTGTTACATCCCTTCAAGGGATCCTTTCAGACACATTAACCTAGTCTTGAGATTAGTTTTTTCTGAGCCACGTTAGTGTTGGTTTTGGAATTTAATGTCATATATATAAATCAGCCAATTTCAGCTGCATTTAAAAGCCAGCACTATTTCACTGTTCCTGTGTCTTGAAACCCCCCATAAAGCACGCTAATTTTTCTTAAAATAAAAAAAAAGCCTATGTTTTCCAGAAGAAATGTATTTTATAATTTCAGAATGTCTTCTTTAATGATCATTATCCAGCCATTTAAAATACTCTTTCAGGAAAGATGTTTTCATCCTGAAGAAGATTTTAAATTGATATTTCTATTTTTCATTGTTTAAGATTCAGTTCAAGAAAAGCAAAGACTGCTTTTCAGTACAGACAGGCTCCCAACATGTGCTGCCAAAGTCTGTACTTGTCATTCTTTTGGTGGGAATAGCTGTTTTAGAAATGTTTGTATATTATCGAAATTAAGTTCCAAAATGAGCTGCAGTATCTATTAAAAAAGGGGATAATATTATTTTAGAGAAACTAATTGGAAACTTGTTTTTGGCTAAAGTAGTTATTATTTCCATTATGACAAGCTGGAAGCAGATGAAATTCACCTTTATCTTCCCCAGCCTGGTGTCTCACACTATTTATTCAAACTGAAATTAAAACCTGACAAAATCCCAGTGAGGCATTTCGCACCAGTTAAAGATTACTCTTCTGGAAAAGAACTTTTGTTCAACAATTTCATTATGTTGTTACAAACGTATTTATTATAAAAGGGTGATGCATAAATCAAAACCTATCCATTCTTACATATCTCCCCCTGCCCCCAATAAAAAAAAAAGGCTTAAGCCTCTACTTTTCCCAGGAGAGTAAAGTTTTAAGAAAAAATGACCATCGCTCTTCGTGCAGTGGAGAGGGTACACTACAGCACAGGGAAAACTGCCATGGGAAAACGGATGCTCTGCAAGTTTTTGGCACAAACTGGACCCTCGCTAGCCCTACGCGAGGGCAGAGTCTGGCTGGGCACATTCGAGAAAAGAAGAGCAGAAAATAGGGTGGAAAACTCTGGTCGCTTTATGCTGCCTTTATTCTGCTGTGCCGACCCGGAGCTCTGTGCCCCGGGAAAACCCGAGTGCCCGCCTTAGTTTCGCACCAGAGAGGGAAAGGGGGGGGGAATTCTGAGCTTGTGGGTTGCGTGGCTTAAATAAAAAAGGGGCAAAACAGCAGCTGGTTGTAATATTTGCCAAGCGCTACGTACCCAGGTGATACCCTTGGGTGAATTTAAAGCTTCCCATCCCGTCCCCCTGCGCACAGTGGCCAGCCTTAGGCCAAAGCGCAGCGAGCCGGGTGAGCATCGCTTGCGTATGGAGGCAACGGGGTGAAAAATTGTTTCCTGCTCTGCTAACTAAAGGGTATTAAGAGGGATAGGTTCACAGGGGTGTGGGCTACTTCTCACATTTAGGAGAAATTCTCCAGAAGTGTAAAATGATAATTGCGTGAGGACAGGGTGGTTAATAATTTTCCCTGTTAATTCAAACGCACAGAAGTTAATTGCGGTTTGGCGGGCTGAGATATACAAATTAGGAGAGTTTAATTCTGCTAATCCTCACTTTAAGTTGCAGGGTATTGAATATAAATATGATCACCTCACAAAGGGACAAATCCTGCCTCCGCTGAAGCCAGCAGGAGCTCTGCCGTTGACTTTAGAAGGAGCTGGGTTCAGTCCCAGGTGCCTGCATTTGCTGCGCACGTATGAGCGAGCTGGCTCAGAGAAAAGGGGACCAACATGATTTTTCTCTCAGAATATGGGCCAAAAATTCCTCGGAGATTCTGAAAAACTTTGGAAAACTTCCCCAGCCCCTCTATTCAACTCGCGCAGCTATTTTTGGCTGCCCGTGTGCCCTGCGGGAGAGGTTGAGTTTTCTGTGGTTTTCCATTTCCCACTCCATTGTCTGACTGATTAAATAACCAATGCCAAAACTGCCTAAAAAAAAAAATCAAAGGCTGTAATACAAACTGTACTGTTTCACATTCAACAGCCTGCAGCAGTCTGTCTGCTTTACCAAACTCTCCTCCCTTCCCTGTATGCTGTTGCCACCACTTGTTGTCTTACACATCTCGTTTGAGACCGTGTAAGACTTTAGCCCCTTCCTCCCGTGAGTAAACCCAGGGAGATGAGAAGAAAGCCAAGCTAACTTGCTGCCGGAGGCTGGATACGCTGCTTTGATGTAGGTGAAAATTTTGCTGTTGGCTTTAGGGGATGTAGGATGAGGCTACGCATTATGGTGGAGGAAGGCTGCAGTTCGGACCTCTGCCTCTGAGCTAGTACGTGCTTTGGGGCCCACTGCTGTCCCTGAGCACCTCTAAAATGAGGATAAAGCTATTTAGCCATCTTTGTAAAGTATCTGCATACCTGTATAGCTGAGAAGTGTAATTTAAGGTTGATCAAGCGAGCAGGACTTAATCTCTTATGGTGTGATATATCTGTGCCAAGCACCTTGCCATCATTTAATTTGAATTCACGTGTACAAGTGACATGAGATAAATAGTACAAAGATCAGCCCAATCAGAAATGGATATTGCTTGAAAATACCCATTTGGCTTGAAATATTGCAAGAAAATCAATCCAGGATCTCTACAGAACTGAGTAAGAGCGTAAGTCACCAAACACATCTGATGTGAGCCAAGCCTCCTTATCTTGAGTTCAGTTATCACTCACATTTCGGCTTTTATTCATCAATTTAGGAGGAAAAGCTGAACCCAGATCGCCTGCAAAACCTGTATGGTATTTTCAAACACTTCCCCTGCCTTCCTGGTGATGATTATTATATGCTGTTCTAATTAAACAGATTAATTTACATCTCCCATCATGAGAGGATGTGAGTACCAGCGCAGATTTATCTCTCTGGATTGCTTCCCTCCGTCACTGCTCATAGCTGTGAGGCTGCAGCAGCATTTTCTCCTTGGACCTTCAAAAATGCAGAAGCAGAGATGCTCTGCGATTCCAAATGAAATAATTTTGATGTCACAAGAAATGTCATTAAAACTACTGCAGTCTTTTAATAAGCTCCTTCTTGGGAGAATGGATTTTCAGCCTCTTTGCATCAGCGCTCGGCAGAGTAACTACAGCGAAGCTGTGTTTGTGCCAGTGTCCCCGTTACAAAATCCGTTTCTCAAGGGTTTATAATTACAACTTGCCTATAAAAATTTACTTTAGTCTGAAACCCAGGATATAGTTTCTCAGACAGGGAGGAAATATTGCTGGCTGAACTTGGTTTAAATCAATTTTGAGTTTCAAGAATCCGAAAATAATAAGGTTTGTGGGTTTTATATGCTTTTTCTGTGGGTCTATAACTCAGAAAGAAATCACTTTGTAGAATAAAGTGTCATGTTTGTTTATAAAGCGGAGTGGGAGAAAAAATAACACAGATAAAAGTTCAGACATTTTATAGTGGCTACTGAAAATTCTAAGAAAATAATTTTCTCAAAGAATTTCCCTATAGTGTCCTCACGCACGAGCCTTGCCCTGAACAGATATGATAACGCATATTGCAGGAACTCGGCAGGTTCGTGGCTCACATACTTGGAGAACTGGAGAGCTATTTTAAGCAGCTGGAGAAATATGGGATGGGAGTCCCTACATCGGATTTTGTTCATTGAGGCTGCTTCAATGAAGATTAGTCTGCTCCATCCCTACAGCCAGGACAGGAGACGAGGCGTCGATGGGCAAAGATGCAAAAAGCCACGTTGCTGAGACACCCTGCCACTGCGCTCAAACATATTCACGTTATGCTTGGGGCTAGTCACAGGACAGGGATGCGTTCAGTCAAAACTGTCTTACAGTTAGCTGAGTGCAATAGGCATTTTACCATTTTCCTCATTTCCACATTATGGCAGTGAGAAGGAAGACAAAATACGCCCTTATAAGGATTGCTAATAAAAACATCAATAACTGGATTGCATACGATGGAGAGTTTCCATTTATATTGGCATTGCCGAACGTCTCACAATATTTAGCCTTTGGCTTTTATCAATCAAGAAAATAATGCTGCTGCTAAACTGAAATATTGATGACACAGGCAAAGCCCAGCACACACAGACCACAAAAAAAAAAAAAAA